>PITA01017009.1:0-44053 GCA_004023965.1 Spilogale gracilis | reverse complement strand
CGCCTGGGTGGCTCAGTTGGTTAAGCGACTGCCTTCGGCTCAGGTCATGATCCCGGAAACCTGGGATCGAGTCCCACATCGGGCTCCCTGCTAGGCGGGAAGCCTGCTTCTCCCTCTCTCACTCCCTCTGCTTGTGTTCCCTCTCTGGCTGTGTTTCTCTCTGTCAAATAAATAAATAAAATCTTTAAAAAAAAAAAAAAGTGATTATCTCAATAGACATAGAAAAAGCATTTGACAAAATCCAATGCCCTTTCATTATATAAAAAAAATCACACAACAAAATAGGAATGAAACTTCCTCAATCTGATAGACATTTAAGAAAAACCCTCTGCTAGCATCATAAAAGTTTTCCCCTTAAAATAAGGAAAAAGCCGAGAATATCCATTCTTGCCACTTCTATTCAACATTGTACTCAAGTCTCTAGCCACAGTAGTTAGGCAGGAAAAAATAAATAAAAAGCATACAGATTGAAAAGGAAAAAAAAAAAAAACAATCTCTATTTGCAGGTGATATGATCTTATACATAGAAAATTAAAAGAAATCCACAAAAAAACTGTTAAAGCAAATAAATGAGCTTAGTGAGAGTGCAGAATATAAGATCAGCACACAAAAATCAGTTTTATCTTTATAGAGTAGCTATCAGTTTTATCTTCAGATTTATCTTTAAATCTGAAAATGAAATTTAAAAAATGAATTCAGTTTATAACAGCATGAAAATGATAAAATATTAAGAATACATTTAACTGATGGGGCTCCTGGGTGCTTCAGTTGGTTAAGCATCTGACTCCTACTTTGGTTCAGGTCATATCTCAGGGTTGTGAGATCAAGCCCTGTGTTGGGCTCTGTACTTGGCATGGAGCCAGCTTAAGATTTTCTCTTTCCCTTTCTTTCTGCCCTTTCCCCAAATCTCTCCCTCTCTTAAAAAAGAAGGAGGAGGAGGAGGAGGAGGATAAGGAGGAGGAGGAGAAATGTAACAGAAAAGGAGACAGTCTTAAATATTGAAATCTATAAAACATGATTGGAAGAAATTTAATAAATGGAGAGACATTCATGGATTCATGGATTGGAAGATTTAATATTGTTTAGATGACTATCCTCCTCAAATTTATCTATAGATTCATTGCAACGCTTATCAAAACCCTAACTGGCTTTTAGGAAGAAATTAACAAACTGACCCAAAAGTTCATATGAAAATACAATGGGCCCCAGAGGAGCTCCCCCAAAAAAATCTTGGAAAAGAAGGTCAAGGATAATGTTGCGGAATGTGATGGTCAGTTTTATGTCTCGACTTGGCATAAAGAGGATGAAGTACTGATGCACACCATAACAAGAATAAATTCCAAAACCATTATGCTAAGTGAGAGAAACCAGACACACAGGGACAAATAGTATATAACTCTATTTATATGAAATATCTAGATTAAGCAAACCCATAGAGACATATAGTAGACTAGAGGTTATCCGGGGAGGAGAGGAGATTCTTTATGAGATGATGAGAATGTTCTAAAATAAGATAGTAGTGAGGGTTATACATCTCTGTGAATATACTAAATATACTAAGTTTTATACTTTAAAATGGTCAACTTTATGGTATATGAACAATATGGCAGTAAAACTACTATTTAAAAAAAGGGGGATGGTCCTGTCCTGGACCGACATACAACAGATACACTGAAAATAAGTTCAATATACACATGGGCCCTCTGCCTCTTGAGATCTGGCACTTAACGTTGACACAGTCTAACCAAAACTTTAAACATCCATTCCGGTAACTAACGCTGATCTGGCCCCGGGGGGGGGGGGGGCGCTACTTCTCTACGTCTCACACCCTATGTCCTTAGAATAGAAGGCAAGTGTTAGTCTATACTATGACAGTCTGTGTGTGTCACTGCCAGTGACAGAGATGAACATTGCTTGGAGCCCAGGAAGGACAAAAGTGACAAAAGATAATCAACTTCTCAAATTATTCCTCAGGGTATGCTTGCACAACAAACTACCATTCCCAATATAACCAAGTATCCACTTTCTTGTGTTTCTTTCTGTTTCTTTATATTCTGAAACATCTTACAAATTAAAATAATATTTGCAAGATTGGGGTGCTTAGGTGGCTAGTTGGTCAAGCATTCAACTCTTGGTTTCGGCTCAGGTCGTGATCTCATAAGTGTGGGATCAAGCTCTGTGTCAGGCTCCATGTTCCATGGGGAGTCTGGGATTCCCTTTCTCCCCATCCTTCTCCCTCAGTCCCTTCCCCACTCTCTGTCTTTCTCTCTCTCTAATAAATAAATCTTTTTAAAAAGAATAATATTTGCAAGATTATATTCTTTTTTTTTTTCTTTAAAGATTTTTTTATTTATTTGACAGAGAGAAACACAGTGAGAGAGGGAACACAAGTAGGGGGAGTGAGAGAGGGAGAAGCAGGCTTCCTGCTGAGCAGGGAGCCCGATGTGGGACTTGATCCCGAGTCTCCGGGATCATGACCTGAGCTGAGGGCAGTTGCTTAACCAACTGAGCCACCCAGGTGCCCCGCAAGATTATATTCTTATAGCTGAGAACAGTTCTGTAATCATCAGTGTTATGAGCTGAACTGTGTTCCCTCAAAATTCATATATTAGTCTTTTTTTTTTAAAGGAACATTTTAGTTTGTCTTTTTTTTAAAGATTTTATTTATTTATTTAACAGAGAGAGATCAGAAATAGGCAGAGAGGCAGGCAGAGAAAGGGGGAAGCAGGCCCCCTGCTGAACAGAGAGCCGGATGTGGGCCTCGATCCCAGGTCCCCGAAGGCAGAGGCTTAACCCTCTGAGCCACCCAGGCGCCCCATATATTGAAGTCTTAATCCCCAGAACCTCAAAATGTGACCTTATTTGGAAATAGGGTCTTTACAGAGGCAATTACATTAAAATGAGGTCACTGGAGTGGGTCTTAATACATTATAACTGACATCATTATAAAAAGGGGAAATTTGAGGACACGCACTTAGAGGAAGAATACCATGTAAATATCATGGCAGAAATCAAGATGATGTATCAACAAGAGAAAGAATTAGGGCAAGTCATCAGAAGAGAGAAATCCTCCTCATAATCTTCAGAAAAAAACCAACCCTGCCAACATCTTTAGGATTTCTTACGGCTAGAACTGTGAGACAATAACTTTCTCTTGTTTAAGTCAATTCAATATTCTTTGTTAGAGCAGCTATAGAAAATTGATACATTAAGAAGTTCGTGGGGCGCCTGGGTGGCTCAGTTGGTTGAGCGACTGCCTTCGGCTCAGGTCATGATCCCGGAGACCCGGGATCGAGTCCCACATCGGGCTCCCAGCTTGGCGGGAGGCCTGCTTCTCCCTCTCTCACTCCCCCTGCTTGTGTTCCCTCTCTGGCTGTGTTTCTCTCTGTCAAATAAATAAAAAAATCTTAAAAAAAAAAAAAAAAAAAAGAAGTTCGTATTGTTCTTAGATTTGTGCATGTGGAGCATGATGCTAATATATATGATGAAAGCATATTATATATTGTATAATAATGATACATTAATATAATGTTTTGTCATATAATGTGCCTTATCATGTGATTACTTATCATGACCCTATATATAATATACAATGTAATAACATATAGAATATATATAATAATATAGGTTAATTATAGTATAATATTTTATAATATGTTGTGAAATGTGATTATCACATGACCCCATTATTATCTTTGAATATGATATATATAAAGTTTTTAGTTTATTTACTATAATTGTTCGCAAATTGAGCTATTGCTTTAGGAATTTTATTGGTAATTATAGCTACTATTGGCTCAGTGGAGTATAGTTTCTTCAAATTAAAATTAGTTTTAAAAAGGAAAAATTATTATAACTTAAGAAAGTTTGTCTAATTTGGCACTGTTGTCAAAAGAACACATGGCAAAATCTTATGTAAAAATCTGTCTAAAACAACAGAGGTAGTCATTTTGCTGAACTGAAATAATAAAAAAATTTTAATGGAACTAATATATAATAATCTATGAATGATATATATATATCATATATATATATATCATATATATATGAAATATCTATGGCCATGAACAGAACACCCAGACACGCATAATGATTAAAGTAGTCATTTTTGATAGTTTTTGGCTTTTAGTCATATACAAACCATAACTTTTAAGTATTTTTTGATTTTGTCTTTATGACGGTCTATTTGTCAATGTGGGCGGACAGAACATATTTCATTTAACAGTTCTCAAGCTTGATTTACAACTTTTAAATATTTAGACGTGCAGTATGTGGGCCTCCACTTGTATTCGTGCCCCAGGCCCTGTACTTGTCAGGGGTGGGCCAAGACCCAGCAATGACAGAAGAAATAAACCCTGAAGCTATGAACTTAAGCCAAACTAACGTCTCAGACTTGCTCCTACTACATCCTAAAATGCCATCCTGTAAGCTTCGTGTGGAAACCTGATGTAGCCCCTAGAAGGAGTGACAAGTGTCTCACTACCTTTGTCTTCCTAGGCCATTGTCTTAAGGTCCTTCTCGGTTGGGGGCTATCTGGCTCTGTGGTCTCAAATGGCAGCTGGCTCTCACCAGGTTCCGGAACCTAATATACTTCCGCGGTCCAAACGTTAGGGCTTACCGTGGGCTTGCACTGTTATTCCTTTGCGGCAACTCTGCTGTGCCACACTCTAGTAAACAGAGCGATGTTACAAATAGATTTCAGTCCTACCTATATTTGAAAAAAATACTGTGCAGCTTGAGAAAAGGCTTGCAGAGCAATCCTCAAAGCTGCGATAGTCACCCTGGCCATCATTTTGTTGGGTTCTACCTATCCTCTTGTGGCTGGGTGTGCCTGCTTGCTGGGGGCTACCAGGGAAAGGTGACTAGTATTCTATCTGGGAACTAGTCTCCGTTAAAGAACTCTTAGAAACAGCGTTAAATGGTGGCGGCAGAGAAAGGAGGAAAAGTAGAATAGGTTACTGGTTTCTAAGGGAAAGAGAAAAAAAAAAGTGCATCAAAATACCAACCGAGCTAACTGAACATAATAATAATAATAACAATAATAATAAACACAAAATTTCCCAGCAACTGAGGGGATGCCTGGGTGGCTTAGTTGGTTAAGTATCTGACTCTTGATTTCAGCTCAGGTCATGATCTCAAGGTCATGATGGAGCCCCGCCTGGGGCTCTGTGCACAGCTTGGAGATTCTCTCTCCTTCTCGCTTTGCCTTCCCCCCATATCCCTGTGTGATCACACTCTCTCTAAAGTAAATAAATAAATCTTTAAAAAAAGAAAAGGAAAGGAAAATGCCACTGTTAGTGCCCAAACAAGGATGAAAACTGACCCGCAAAAGGCCCCATGGGATTCCCAACTTCGACTGTATTTTACTCTAGCTCCTTCCAGCAAACATGGCAACTATCTATACATTTCATGCTCGCTGACCAAGCTGATGGATAATCAGACAGCTAACATGAAACAGAGGGGCCTGACATCAAAGGACACTTTTAGCTGTGATTGAGCACCTTTAAGGATATCAATATCCTCTCCATAGACATCGGCTCATGAACACCATATACTATCTTTGCATGAAATTAAAAACCATGAGAGACTCCGACCCGGCTCATCAAAAAGATGGTAGCAAAGGAAGAATGAAAACTTCAAGAAGGAAGGACACAGACGTTTTAAAAAAAAATAATGTTGATAATTAAAAAGGAATTCTCTGATGCAAATCCAACAGTCAGAACATCAACAGCCCGGTTGTTTCATAGTAAGGGCAGATTAGCAAACCACATTCAGCCGCTTCCGATACAGATTATCTGCCCCATTTGAAACACAAATTAACAGGAACAAATAAGGCACCAGGGTGGAAAGTGTTTTTTTACAGCAAGTAATGAAAGTTTTAATCTTTATTTAAAGAAGACTTCAAAAGGATTCCACGTATCGACCAATAGTGAGATTGTTAAAAAAAAAAAATTAACTTCAAGAATGCAACCTGGAGTGACCACGTTTCTGACTTCTTTGAAGATCAATCAACATTTTCTACCTAGATAACTAGAATGCAATTAGCACTTGGGTGATTTTTAAAGGCTCTTTTATGGTTACCTTTAATCGGCTGACGAAATAGCAGAACGGGTGGCTGAAGGCCAATGTTTATTTTTACCCATTACCTGTTTTATTAATGCAACTGTGGGCCACTGGGCCCTCCAGGCATACACAAATATATTAAAATATCCCACACTGTAATTAAATGGCACAGAGGGGATTAGAGCAAATTCAGTGGCTGTTATATTCACGTGGGTGTAGTATAGGTCAGACATTCTGATGCTCTTGTGGTAAAGCCCAGTGATTTTGTTTCCGAAGTCTACAAAACATGGGATAGATTTTCTTGCAGAGTAAGTGTTTTAATAAACGGCTCTTATCCCCCAAATAAAAATACACATAAAGAAAAGTGCCCCAAGTGGATGATGCGACAGTGAAGGGAGGGAGCCCCTTACTCAGAGGGAAACACAAATGCATCATGAACGGCATCAATTTAAGAAATGGGATCTTCAGGCGCCAATAACAAAGGCCTCAAAATGAATCCAACCCACCCTATTCTCCGTCCCAGCACAGGGCTTTCTTCCCTCCCCTATGTGAGTCAGAACTTCTGCCTCTGGGTTTTTCAAAGGGAATACAAATGAAGTGATCTCCTAACCGTTGACCTGTTCCATAACTTTAGAGCATCAGGAATGCAACGTTTGCAGAAACACAGATGAGATCTCTTGAGGCTCCAGGCCAAACCCTGCTCTGTATCTTTTTTTGTTCGATTTGACCACATCCATTGTCATCACTAAATGTTAGCTTGATTTTAAAACAGAAAATGTAAGTAGATTTTCATGTTCAGAATCAGCGAGAGATCAACCACATCTGTCGGTCTCTTGTGAATCTTCGTGTCGGAGAAAAAGCAACATGGACTGAGGGTACAGCAACACGGAATGAAATCTGGAAAGAGTGTTTTGGCTCAAGCATAGGACAAAAACCTTTGTCCTTTGCCCTAAAAACCTCTGGAGAAATGCTTGAAAGGGCCAGGAAAGGAGATACAAGTACTTACGAGGATCCTGGACTTGCGGTGGGAGGGGGGCCTGGAGAAATGAAAGAAGACAAAAGAAACAGTCAGGCAGGGTCACTGGAGGGTGAGCGTGGGTATAATCAAACCATTACAGATAAAAGTTCTTATTTTTCTGGGATTTATTATCCCAGAAATCCTAAAATATTATCCCAAAATACCCCACAATCACCTCTACAAAAACATGTACCAGTAAGAACCTGTCTTGAGCCCACAGTTCAGGACCTGGAAGACACGAGGACAAGTGCTGACAGATGAGTCACTACGGTGGTCATCCTCCCGCTACATATGGTGGGGGGAGGGGGGTGTTGCCGTGGGAGGCTGAGTGGTCATAGAAGCTCACTGGTTGAGGCGGGAGAGGTGTTGGCTGGCAGCTGGACAGACAAGGGGACCTACGTACTGTAAACCTTCCCATCTGCTCTCTCGCTGGCATGGTGGTTTAGAGCAGGGCTGTAGGGTCATGCAGATCTGGACTCCACTCTTGTTTTGCTATTTACTAGCTGGGCAACCCTGCACATGGTCTTAACCACTGGCCTTGGTTGATTTACCTGTAAAATGGGTGCACCTGGACCAGCTTTAGAAACTGATCCTGTTTCTTGGCACACAGGCCATTTTCAGTGTGTGCCCATTCCCTCCTCACCCTCATGGAGGCTGAGGGCCCAAGGCCATCCCCGGCAGGAGGTGGCTTACCAAACTTGACGAACAAGACTCCTGTGGTAGAAACCACCTTCTTGCCGTTCGTTGCCACACACTGGAAGTAGCCCGTGTCCGTGGTGTCAAGGTTTCTGATCCGCAGCCTGGAGCCATAGCTGGTTGCCCGGAAGGAGATCCTCCGGGGCTCCTGTACCACAGGTGCGTCATTTTTGAACCAGCGGATGGTGGGAGGTGGATTCCCGGAGACTTTGCAGTGCAGTTCGGCGGTCTGCCCCAGGGACGTGGTGATGTTATTCATCGGTTCATCGAGGGTCAGGTAAGAATCTGTGAGCACAGGGCGAAGGAGGCAGGTGAGAGAGGCTGGTGGCTAAGGAGCACCCCTGAGTGACCGAGATCCACTCCAGTGTGTCCCAGGACCACAGAGAGGCTGCACAGGCGAGGCATGGTGAAATGGACCAGGCATGAAATTACACATTTACTGAGACCCCGTGACTGTGAAACTATCGCCCACAGGGCCTGCTGCATACGAGTTGTCAGTAACCATCACTGAAAACCCAAAGTTTTTTTACTTTCTAAGCCAAGAGAGAATGAGATTTTGTGTTGCAAAGTCTAAGAAAAATACATGGTCCTTGGGACAGACTCAGACAATACTGGGAAGAAGAAAAAGCTGCAAAATTCACCTCAAATCTCTCCACCCCAAAAATGACACCATTTTTAACATGCTGGCAAAGAGCCTCCCAGCTTGTCCACTTTTGATAAGAAAGAAAGCATGAAAGACTGGAAAAGTAGTAGCGACATATTTATATCCACATAGCACAAGATCAGGAAAGATGCTGAAAATCTTTCCGCCAGTGATGAGAGAAATGTTCTGGAGGCTGGCCAGGTCGCCAGCAGACAAAGTAATGAGGCAATGAAGAGTTCCATAATGTGACTCAGAGCAACCATTAAAATGTTACAATGGACAATTCTATATAGTCAACTTTTGATTGAGATATAATTTACATTCTAGGAAATGTACCCATCAACAATTATATAGTTCCAGAAGTATTGGCAAATGCATCTATCCATGTAACCAATGCTCTTACCAAGATAGAGAACATCCTGAACATTCCAGAAAGTACACCTAAGGTCCTCTGTAGTCAATCCTTGCTTCCACCTGCCCCCATCTCCATTCTAGGCAATGGCAATTCTGATTTCTATCATCACAGACTAATTTTGTCTGTTCTAGAATTGCATATAAATGGAATCATGCCATATGTACATTTTGCATTTGGCTTCTTTATAGATTTCTCAAACATTTTAATAATGAAATAAGTTTCATTTAAGTTTTTCCTTCAATATTTTAAGCCTCATATTGATATGAGTTGCAGAATCCAGTTACAGAGAAAATAATTTACTATTTAAGAAATTAAGTTCAATATTATTTTTCTTAAAATTGGGCTACTGTTCATGTATGAGGAGTTTTCTTTGACTTCATGTTCCCTGACCACATATTCTGAGGTTGATCTCCTCTGCCATACCCTCCCATTGCCGCCTGTCCTTCCCTGACCGCCAACCTGGGATGGCTCATTAAGCAGCTGTCCTCTCCTGGGACTATAAGCCCATAAGGGCAGGCATCTAGAATGTTTTGTCATCATTGTATCTTTAGTATATCCTACCGTCTAGCAGTGTCCAATAGAACTTTCTGTAATGACAGAAATGTATAATCTGCATTGTCTAAATGGCAGCCACCAGCTAGAGCAACTGAAGAACTGAATTTTCTTTTAAGATTGTATTTATTTGCCAGAGAGAGAGAGCGAGAGCACGAGCGAGCGAGCACGTGAGCGTATAAGCAGGAAGAATGGCAGGCAGAGGGAGAAGTGGGCTCCCTGCTGACCAAGGAGCCCCATGCAGGACTAGATCCCAGGATTCTGGGATCATGACCTGAGCCAAAGGTAGAGGCTTAATGGACTGAGCCACCCACGTGTCCCAAGAACTGAATTTTTAAATTTAATTCCAACAGCCACATGTGGCTAGAAGCTGCTGAATGGCATAGTACAGGTAGAACATAGTAAATTTGTAGAATTTAATGGAACTTTGTTGAAAAATAACCTTTTTGGGGGAGAGATCTAAGTGGCTAATTTAAGTACCCAAATTCCTATAAAATGCTTTCATATATGCCAAAATAAGTAATTCATTATGTACCTTAATTTTCCACAAAAATATTAGGGAGAGATGTCAAGGTCTGGCCAGCACCCCAGGAGTCTGTCACATGTGACATGTGAATGTGACACATATGAATGACTTTTATCTTACAGGAGTGGTAGAAAACAGGTTAAGTGTGGCTATCACTCACTGTGTTACCAGAATGACACTTTCATCCCACTTAAACCAATGAATAATTATCCTTCACAATACAATCATGAGCCCATAAATTATTTTGCTAATGTCTTGCTTCTTTCTATTTATATTCTGATCTTTATCTCTGAAATTGTTTCTCTAATCTACATACATATATACTCTATCAATGAATGTTTTTTGCCCATAGATAGGAGCACATTGTTCCTAAGCCATTTGAGATGTGCCCAGAGAGTAGAGGGACTAATGAACAGGTTTTCTGGAGCTACCGTCATGGCCTCACAGTCCCATCTCCTACCCAGAGAACAGCTAACTCTACATCCTCGGTAGAGGAGAAACATAGAAATAGCATTGCCAATAGAAACATAGTAATTAGTACTCCACTGGGCACGTTCTGGAACTCAGCTAACTGGGTTTGAATCCCAGGTCAGCCCTCAATTTTGAGTGAACATAGGCAAGTTACTTAACCTCTAGGTACCTTGGTTTAACCGAAAAATAGGAATAATAAATAGGACTCAACCAAGCAAAACTGTTAGAGGATTAAAATGAAATTGGGACAGACAGGAAGCACTTAAACTAGTGTTGGGCAAAAAAAAGAGAAAGCACTCAACATGTTAGTCAATGGTACTGCAATTCTTTTTATAATAATAACAATTTTTATGTAACCCTTTTCAGGTTATTCAGTCTCGTGTTCTCTAACAATCTGGCAAAGCAGGAAAGGAGCATTAATTATCACAATGAGGAAATCACATCTCAGAGATGCACTGACCAGGCCTGTGGTCTCTCTGTGAGGTCGGGGCCCATGGTGCCCAAAGCCTCATGTGCTAGCAGCCTTCAGTCCTCAGGCTCAGCCAAGCACAAAGTCCAAGTAAGCCAACAGACCAATATGGGAGCGAGCACAGATAGACTATTTCGAATCCTACAACATGCCAGGGGCTTTAGTTCAGTACTCACTGGCTCAATGCTCAATAACCCCACAAGGCAGGAATTGTTAGCATTGCTTTACAAAGAGGAGACCTAGGATCAGAGAGGTTAAGTGACTTGCCCAAGGTCGCGTGGCTCAATGGAGGTCTAATCCAGATCTCTCGGACTTCAAAACCTAGCTCTTTCCTTTCCACCAGGCAGCTTGAGCCCCACTGAGGGGTGGAGACAAAATCTGAGTTTCTTCCCTAAAAAAAAGCAAGCTGGGAACCTATACCCACAGGATCACGGGGCTGTGATATGCCCCTAAATCCAGTCAGGATTATCTCGCGAATGGTCTAAGCTTTATCTGGTGTTCTGGTTTCCCTCCAGAAGCCAGGTATCCCAATTCCCCCGCCTAGCCTGTGGCAGGCCCTTCTCCTTTTCTTTTTCTTTTTCTTTTTTTTTAAGATTTCTCTTCCTTTCTTCCTTTCTTCCTTCCTTCTTTTCTTTCTTTCTTTCGGTTGGGGGTGGGAGAGAGAGAGGAAGAGGGAGGAAAGAATCTGAAGCAGATGTCCCACGGAGGGCAGAGCCCAACATGGGGTAGATTCCACCACCCTTAGATCATGACCTGAGCTGAAAACAAAAGTCAGAGGCTCACCTGACTGAGCCACCCAGGGGCCCCCTATATCGTCTTTCAATATCGAAGCTAACCAACACCAAACCACACTCCCAGAGACAAGGATGATAGCTCCGGGGTGCACGCCTCAGGGGCTAACATTACCTGCTGAGTCGTAGTCCCTTCTTTCCTTTCATTTCCTCCATTTGGTTGGAGCCAAAGTCCAGCAAGCTCCATGGCCAAGTACACATAACGCATCACAGAAAGGGGTGAGCTGGCACGTTAACTATTTCTTTGACTCCACACTCCAGTTACTTTGCATAATCCCATACATCACAGACATACAGAGCTTCCAGTTTGTTCTTCTAGGAACATCAGTTAGCCAAGAACCACAGAGTTCTATAGCATGCGGGTAGGTTTTCAATTACCCTCAGAAGGTGGTATTCAGGTTTATTGACAAGTTAGTAAGGGCTGATCTAACATAGCAATTCCACCCTCAACAGACTCTGCTACCAGAAGGCCTGCATTCATGTCCTGGGTCTGCTCCTTATCAGCTGTGTCACTGGGTTATGTACCCTCTCTGTGTCTCAGGATTATCATCTGTGAAATCAGTACACTAGCTGTGTTTTCCTCATAGGGCTATTTCAAGGAGGAAATGAATTTACAAGTGGCAAGTGCTTGGAATTGCCTCTGGCGCAGAGCAAGTGATGTGAGTTTATAGTTATTTTATTAACTGTATTAATAGTTGTTTTATTTTTTGTTGCATTTTTTTCTTTTTCCTCACAAATATCTTATTCCTTTTTCCCCCAAAGATTTATTTATTTATTTATTTACTTGACAGAGAGAGAGAGACAGCGAGAGAGGGAGCACAAGCAGGGGGAGGGAGAGAGGGAGAAGCAGGCTTCCCGCCGAGCAGGGAGCCTGATATGGTGCTGGATCCCGGGTCTCCAGGATCATGACCTGAGCCGAAGGCAAACGCTTAACGACTGAGCCACCAGGCGCCCCAAATATCTTATTCCTAACAGTAGGAAATGATTATTGACCCAACTGATTGGTTTCCTGACCAAGTCTCGTCTTGGGCAGCAGATGGGTGGAGACCCTGGCCTGAGATCACATAATCAATACACGGCAGGCACAGGTGGTTAACTTGGCCATGAAGCTCTATGTAACACCCACCTAAAAACAAAAAGAGGATTATAGCGCATCTTGAAATCAGTGGAGGAGCTGGTCCAAGCTGTATATGTCCAGAGAGGACAAAGGAAATGTAAACAAATCTTTGTGTTTACTGAACAAAGAAGCCTGGCCACAAACACAGGGAATTTGGTTTTAACTTTTTACCGATAAAGAATAATGTTCAAATTTATTTGCCATCTGTACTTGCTCACTTAGAACAAGCAAATGGTCTGGTCCTCAGTTTGGCAAAGACTAGAAGCATCAGAACAACATTTGGCCTAAATGACATGAAAGCATTTTGTGACTGGAATACAATAAAACGCATGTCTGCATCATTACTATCAGTCTTGTTGTTAACAAGCCACTGGCTACAATCCATTCTCTTCCCAGAACCAGCTGGATCCTCCTGCAGCAGCCCCACGGGCCACACTGGGGGATCCATTGTCTTCTCTACTCCTAAAGCTTGGTGTGAGTGCTGCGGGTTCTGAACCGGTAGTCATTCTGTTCAGGGAACACCTGGGTATCCTGGGAAGAAGCCCAGCACAGAAGACACTTGCAAAGTGGATCCGACACCAGCTGGGCCACTAGCTAGCTGCCTGCGCCAGTCACTTCGCCCCCTTCAACTCTGGCTTCAGGCTCTATCATGTGGGCCTGTACAGGCTGTTCCTCCTGAGCCGTCTACGTTTCCATACGAGGAGCCACAGGAGGCAGACAGCAGGTGCCAACTCGGCCTGCTGCAAAGCCATGGGGCTTCTACATTTACACCTGGCTTCCCATACTTTCTTTTAGTGGCTTGATTCAATACCTCTGACAATGTGTACTTGAGCCGTGGAAGCTTTATCCTCCTTCTTTCCCTTCTTTCTGAGGTCACAAATGCTAGCACACTGGCCAGTAGCAGGTGTGGTAGAATCTGGCTTCGGAGAGAAAAATATTCCAATTCTATTGGCTTCACTCTCTAGCTCTGTGTTGCTGTGTCTCCCAGGGGCAGCACCGGTAATGACGGCGATCACGATGAAAACAATGGTGATGATACAAGAAGGACAGTGGTAACAGTTAACACTTAAAGGGTACTTACTATCATGGCAGGTGTTGTTACAAACTATTTTTATTATCCTCATCTTACACATCAGAAACCTAGTGCACAGACAGGGTGAGGAAGCTATCTGAGGTCCCACAGACAGTGAGTAGGAGTGAATCAAATTGTTGATTCAATGCAATTACAATCAAGATCCCAGCGAGTTATTCTATGGAGATTGACAAGCTGGTTCTAATATTTACATGGAGACACAAAAGATCCAGAATAGCCTAAATACTATTAAGGAGAAGATCAAAGTTGGAGGACTGATACTACCCAATTCTCACTATAAAGTTACCGTAATCAAGACATTGGTGTTTCGGTGACAAATGGACAAACAGATCCATGAAACAGAACAGAGAGCCCAGAAATAGACGCACATAAATATGGCCAACTGATCTTTGACAAAAAAGCAAAGGCAATACAAAGAAACAAGAGAGTCTTTTCAACAAAGGGTGCTGGAACGACTATACATCCACATGCAAAAAATTGAATCTAGACAGAGATCTTACACGTCTCACAAAAATTAACTCAAAATGGACCACAGACCTAAATGTAAAATGCAAAATTATAAAACTCCTGGAAGATAACAGGAGAAAATCTAGATGATCTTGCATATGATAATGACTTCTTCTTCTTTTTTTTTTTTTTTTTAAGATTTCATTGATTTATTTGAAAGTGAGAGAGAGAGTGCCAGCACCAGTTGGAGGGGCATAGAGACAAGCAGACTCCCTGCTGGGCAGGGAATGTGACATAGGGCAGGACCCTAGGATCCTAGGACCCTAGGATCACAACCTGAGCAGAAGTAAGATGCTTAACGGACTGAGCCACCCAGGAGTCCCACACTTATGAGTTTTTAGATACTACCCTGAAAACATGATCCATGGAAGGAGTAATTGATAAGCTAGACTTCCTTAGAGTTAAAAAAAAACTTTTGTGCTACAAGAAAACAATGTCAAGAGAATGAGAAGATAAGCCACAAATTGGGAGAAAATATTTGCAAAAGAAACATGTGATAAAGGAATGTTGTCCAAAATATCCAGAGAACTCTTAAAACCCAAGGAGAAAACAAAAACCTGATTAAAAAACAGTCCAAGGGTGCCTGGGTGGCTCAGTTGGTTAAGCGACTGGTCATGATCCCGGAGATCCGGGATCGAGTCCCACATCGGGCTCCCTGCTCGGCGGGAGGCCTGCTTCTCCTTCTCTCTCAGTCCCTCTGCTTGTGTTCCCTCTCTGGCTGTGTTTCTCTCTGTCAAATAAATAAAATCTTAAAAAAAAAAAAAAAAAAGTCCAAGACCTTAACAGATACCTCAACAAAGATACAAAAATGGCAAATAAGCACATGAAAAAACACCCCACATCAGATGTCACCTGGTAAATGCAAACTAAAACAAAAAGATACTGCTACATACTTATGAGAATGACCAAAATCCGGAACACTGACAACACCAAACACCGGTGAGGATGTGGAGTAACAGGAAATCTCATTCATTGCTGGTGGGAAGGCAAAAATGGTACAGCCACTTTGGAAGACAGTTTGGCAGTTTCTAACCAAGCTAAGCATATTCTTATCATATGATCCGGTAATCTCGTTCGTTGGTATTTACCCAAAAGAGCTGAAAACTTATGTTCACACAAAACCCTGCATACAGATGTTTGTAGATTTATTCATAATTGACAAAGCGTTGAAGAAGACAAAGTGTAGGTGAATGGATAAACTGTAGTACAGTTTACTATTCTAATAATAGAATATTATTCAGCACTAAAAGAAAATGAACTATCAAGTCACAAAAAGCCACGAAGGACGCTTCATATTATTAAGTGAAGAAAAAGCCAAACTGAAAAACCTATAAACTGTCTAATTTCAACTACATGACATTCTAGAAAAGTTGTAAAACTATGGAGACAGTAAAAAGATCAGTGGTTGCCAGGATTTGCAGGGAGGGGAGCAGGAAGGTGATGAATGAACAGGCAAACACTGAGGACTATAGGGCATTCTATAATGGTGAATACACGCCATTACCCATTTGTCTAAACCAATAGAATGTGCAACACCAAGAGTGACCTCTAACGTAAGCTATGGACTCCAGGTGATAGTGATGTGTTCGTCAGCTGTAAGATGTATAATTCTTGTGTGGGTGTTGATAATGGGGAAGACTGTGCAAGTGTGGCAGCAGGGGGGATATAGAAAATCTCTATATCTTACTCTTAATTTTGCTGTGGACCTAAAACTGCTCTAAAAAATAGTCGTAAAAAATTAGAAGCTTTAGTTTTTCATTCTAATACACAAATTTTCAATTCTGGTTTCAAGATGCCTAAAGGCTTTAAAATATCAAGGCTGGGATGCCTGGGTGGCTCAGTTGGTTAACTCTCTGCCTTTGGCACAGGTCATGATCCCAGGGTCCTGGGATCAAGCCCCACAACAGGCTTCTTGCTCAGCGGGGAGTCTGCTTCTCTCTCTGCCTGCCACTCCCCCTATTTGTGCTCACTCTCTGTCTCTGACCAAAAAACAACAACAACAACAAAAAAACCAACCAACAAAACCAACTTTAAAATATTGAGGACCCCAAAGAGAAAATTTAAAAACATTTGTTTACTAATTTATTGAAAAATAAAAAATGATGTCACTACTTGTTACCATAATACATTTCAGTGAAAAATAACCATATTTTATATACACACAAAATATGAAAAGGATGGCATTTTTTAAATTGTTATAAATCTACTTGGCTTAAGAGCAGACAGATGGATTCTCCTCTTTCTGCATTCAATCTGTTGAGATATGTTGTTTTGGTTAAAGTACATGAAGAAAATGTGGCTTTACACAGCTGGAAAAGGGAGGGGTATTTTAACAGCCTTTTCAGATAATTTAGAATATCCTTCTGTGATACTATATTAAATTTGACAAGTGGTAGTTTCTTAAAGGTTAGTCATGTCGTGAATCTGAAGCCTTATCAGTGAACTTTCCATAATCTGTTGCATTAAAAATGAATTGGTTTATCTTGGACTTTAAAGATCTTTTACCCACATAAGATTTTATAACACCATGCATTCTCCATTTGGAAATATTGTTCCAATGAGTTATGTAGCTCTTCCAAATGTGAACACATTTATTACATAATAGAGGAAAATCATTTTTGTTAATATCATCACCAATCTCATCAGTAAAGCCGAGAAAGTTGTTGTGGTGCCTGGGTGGCTCAGTCAGTTAAGTGTCTGCCTTCAATTCAAGTGATGATCTCAGGGTCCTGGGATCGAGTCCAGTGTTGGGATGCCTGTCCAGCAGGGAGTCTGCTTATCCTCCCTCTTCTCTTGCTCTCTCTCTTTCTCTCTCTCTCCCCTCAAATAAATGAATAAAATCTTTTTTTAAAAAAAAAGACTGGAAATCTGTCAAGCTCATGGTGGTGGCTGAAATTTTAGTTTTTGCTTCGAAGCTCAAATTTTATTATTGGCTAATACCATCTCCTGATTATTTCAAGTGATACACTCATTTTGCTGATTTCCAAGAATATTCAAAAATAACCATAATTTGACAGTCTTTCTTTTTTTTTTAGTATAGTTGACACACACTTTATAGCAGTTTCAGGTGTGTAACATAGTGATTCAACTTCTCTATAAGTTAGGCTCTGCTCACAAGTCCAGCTCCCGTCAGCTACCACACAACACTGTGACAATACCGCTGAGTCTATGTTGGGACCTCCTGGCGCCCGCTAGTTTGCGGCCATTAGTGGAAATTGGCTGGGGTGGCCTTTTAGGCTTCTCCGGAATACTTCCGCGTACCTGATCTAGCTGAATCTTCCCAAGCTCGGTGCGGACTGGCGAACTTAGCCCCGCCCAGCCGTGGGGTCTGAAATCTGCCTAAGGCCTTAGTGATAGCCACCTAATGAGTTCCTATTGGCCCCTGCTACTTCTTTTACTCCCTTCTTTCCTCCCTATATAACTGTGTCTCTGATACAATAAAGGTGAGATTGCTGCGCCTTCACGGCTGACTCAAGTCCCGGCTCGGTGTCGTTTCTTTCCCGGGTTTCAGGGGGGTGGCCGGGCCGTCGACACTTACCATCTCGCTCAGTCCCCGGAGGATAACAGGCTGGTCCAGTTATCCCTCCCCCGTACCAGTGTTGCGGAGAGAGCAACAAGTCTACTCCCTCGGTTGTACCTTTTCTTCTGGTGACTTATTCCTTCCATACCTGCAAGCATGTATCTCTGTCTCCCCTCCACTCATTTTGCACCCCACCCCCTGGAAACCATGAGTTTGTTCTCTGTAGTTAGAGGGCCGATTCGGCTTTTTCTTGCTTTGTTTATTCATTTGTTTCATTAGATTCCACATATGAGTGAAATCATACGGTATTTGTCTTTCTCAGTCTGTCATTTTCTCAAGTAAAAAAGTACCCAGTTCACATCACAACTCACATGCTTTCCTTTGTGACAACTACATCACTCCAGCAGCCAGTGCATTTCCCATTTTGCCATATGGAATATTAAAGACATGTACTCATGGGTCAAGACTTAATTAAATTGAGGGATGGAGTGGCTGGGTGATGAACATGGGGGAGGGTATGTGCTATGGTGAGGAAAAAGAAGAAAAAAAGACTTAAGTTAATAATTTTTACTGCTTCATCAAAGACATTCTTAAGTATAATTGGCTTTTTTTTTTTTTTTTTTAAACCTGTAAGTCCATGCTGGTAGAGATGACAAGGACTTCTAGCACGGTTTGATACAGTTTGCAACCTCCGTCTGATCTAGGCTGGGGGGGCCCCAGCAGTGTCACCTAACCATTGCTTTTGTATGATCAAGATGGGTAAACCACAGTTTGGAGGACTTTAAGACTATCCTAGCCAACCAAAGGCAAAGCCAGGATTTGGACTCCAAGCTCAGTGCTCTTTCTGTCACACCCCAGAGCTGCCTTCACCACCCCTCTGGGCCCTGGACTAGGGTAAAGCTCTCAGAACAAAATAGTTTAGCTCAGGCTCTGTGCACCATAAGCCAGAGAGAGGCCTGGATGACCTGTTTCCCATTTCTGAATAAGCAGCCTGGGATGTGGGGCAACTAAGGGATTGTGGTAGATCTGGGCAAGTTTTGGGACTCTGAATAAAAAAGAACTTGATATTTTTTATAATATAGGGAAATTAAATACTAGTCATCTTTTAGTGCTACCATTTCCTCGTGACCCATAGAAAGTGGTGCTTACAGCTAAGACTTTTTGAGCATTTATAAGGTATCAGACACCACCCTAAGTACCTCATACACATTAACTTATTAATCTTGAAAACAATCCCATGAATTAAACCCTATTATTATTCTCATCTTAGAAACAAGGAAATGAAACACAGAGAGGTTAAGTATTTGCCTGAAGTCACACAGGTAGGAAGTGGAAGGGCCGGACTCAGACCCAGACTTTTGGACACAGGAGACTATACTATTGGCCAATATACCATCCCCAATGAATCATTGTCCCCCACGCCCCAGCATTTAATGAATCCACCCAGTAAGTGACAATACCCACCGGTACCAAGAACAACTAAAAAACTGGAAGTTACCATCAAGAATGAGCTTTTTAAATACAGTACAGGCATCGTTCATACTGACGCTTAATCAACCTAAAAAGTGAACTGCAAGAAAAAAGAAGTTACTTTATGAGCTTTCTGGGAATTGAGACCCTATTTCCTCCATTTTTCCTTTTTGTATTCCCCATAGCACTCCATGTGTTATTGTGAACTTCGTAGGCATTTAATAAAGGCTGGTTGATTAAGTAAATGGAAGGCTCAAGTGTATTTAGGGCAAATGAGCTTTGGAGACACCCCATTTATTACTTAGCCATTTGACAAGACGTCACATCCACAAATCCTTCCCAACATTTATTGCTTAATTTTCAAAGTGCCCTCCCACTCTCCTCAGGGAGGGAGGTGGGGCCAAGAGTTATATTCTCATTTTGACAGGTGAGGGAAACTGAGATATAAAGAGTTTAATGGTCCTTTGCCATGGCAACCCAGCCAGTCGGCCGGGGAGCCAGTCATAATTAGGCTTCAGGGCCTGGGTCTTGGTATCAGAGGCACAAGCCAGAATCCTAGTCTCCTACAGGACCAGTCCTTCTCAGAAGAGGGAGGAGGCTCCTGACATGAAATAAAATGCTTAGCTAAACATAAAGGAAGGCTGCCAAACACGGTTAGGTCATCGCATTTGACTTTGAGAGAACATTCTGTTCACGCTATCAACCTGCATTCACTTTCAGCACACTTCACCATAAATACTTCTGACTCACTATCTCGGGAAATATTTTTTATCTTAATAAACTCAATGCAAAACATAATCTAAGTCGGCTTGCACATTCTTGAGTTGGAGCCACAAGCTGCATTTAATAAAAATCAGTGGAAATAGCAGGGGACTTCTGAATAACCGCAGTTCGTTATCTGACATGGGGCTGCTGGGAAGTCTCGAACACACGGGGAGCAGGAGGTCGGTAAGTTGAAGGTATGGAGAGAGCTCAAGACCACTGGATGACCCCACTCGCTGGAGCTCGGTTCCCACTGGAGGCACTATTTGTATTAATGGGCTGCGCATGGTAATTAAGAACACTGGCTCTGGAGGTGGATGCTTGGCTAAGTATCCCAGTCCCACTTCTCACCTGCTGGTACTTGACATCTCCAGTCCTCAGTTTCCTCAACTGTACAATGGGGCCAACAATTGTACTTATCCGCTAATATTGGTGTGGCGGGTCACACTAGATAATCAATTTCGGGACATCGAAAGCACTCACTACTGGGAGCTCTAATCAGCTAGAGCCAGAGATTCTCAACCCTTGTGACCATCACTATCACTTGCAGAATAGCAAACAAACAAAACCAACACTGATGCCTAGGTCTTACCCCTAGAGAGTCTAATGTAATTGATCCTGAGGTGGAGTCCGAGTATAAGGATTTTTTTAGGCATTCCCCCCCAAAATTCTCCTGAGCTGTCAACAGGAAAACATGAGGCTGTAGTAACTATAAACCCCACTTTCTGGCCATTAAGTGTGGCCTGGCTACCTGCTAAGCCCAGTTTTCACTGCTCAGAAATCTCCAGGATTCTCCACTACAGTCCCTGTTGTTCAGAAGAAACCAAGACAGAGACATTAAGGTGCAGAGACACCTCCATAAAGATAAATATTTCCTGGCCTCGCAAAGCTGCTGCAGAGCGGCAGATGTGATGGTTAAAAGTTAAAAGAAAGTAAAAAAAAAAAAAAAAAAAAAAAAAAAAAAAAAAAAAAAAAAAAAAAAAAAAAAAAAAAAAAAAAAAAAAAAAAAGTTAAAAGAAAGTAAGAGCTGGGCTGGGCTGGGCTGGGCCTACCATCGCCATTTTCTTGAGAGCTCGGTACTACGGCATCCAGCTGGGTTAACAACCTCTGAGTAACAACAGGGGTTGAAAGGACCAAAGACAACAAATACCCAAATATGCGGCTCCTTTTTGAGGAGCAAACATATATACATCAGAAATGCCTGTGAATGTACACTTAGAGCAAAAACCCTGTAAATCTGGACTAATGGGGAGAAGCAGCTGCCCTTATAGGCCTTTCTTTAGGAGGCACACTAAATACACAGCAACTCAAAAGAAGTTTAAGACAACTTTGCTACCTAGAAGCTTGATTTAATGAATAGGTCATTTTTTACAAGTAGGCCAATTGTATGTAAATGGTCTCTTAAAAGCTCAGGGAAACTACTTTTCCCCCTTAAGCAGCTAAGATCTCCACAGAACTAGAATGGCTGGCCTCCAGCATTTAGATCATTTTCTGCCCCAGATATAATTAATAAAGGTGGAGGAAAAAGGAACAAACGTGTAGAGCACTGATTCTATTGGGCACTTTCTACATATTATTATATTTTATCCTTTCCAGAACCCTGTAGTGTATATAGGGTTTTAAAGAAGATACTAAGGCTAACTGAGGTTCAGAGTAGCTGGGCCCAGCACGGCCGGGACTGAATCCATTTCTATCTGACACCTTCCTCACCCCACTCCCAACTTGTCTCCCCTCAACCTGCTCTTTTATATTCTACCGTCATTAAGAACTTCTTCCACAATCAACTCACCTGAATCCACGCAGATGACACCTCCTTTTCACACTAAAGATGCCATGATCTCTGTGTATGCTTATTTTCTCTCCAGGAGCGGGGTGTCTAATGGGAATGCTGGCAGCTGCCAACAAGATTACTCTCGCAACTTTTTTCCTAGTTTTAAACTTTTTTGGACTTCTGTGACTTATTTAAGTATCCAATTTATTTTAGTACAATTTTTAACCATTTTTATTATCTGGGGGTTATCATTTTATTCATATTTGCCATATGTATGTATCGTTCAAGTTTAGAAATAATAAGAGTACTTTAAACTGATGAGCAGAGGGCACCTGGGTGGCTCAGTCATTGAGCATCTGCCTTTGGCTCAGGTCATGATCCCGGAGTCTCGGGATTGAGCCCCGCATCAGGTTCCCTGCTCAGCAGGAAGCCTACCTCTTCTTCTCTCACTCCCCCTGCTTGTGTTCCCTCTCTCGCTGTGTTTCTCTCTGTCAGATAAATAAAATATTTGTAAATAAATAAATAAATAAATAAATAAAATGATGAGCAGAAGTGCACTTAACCATCAGAACAATAATCTGACTTAGATACAATCAATCCCATACAGCTGAAATTCACAGGGACACAAGTTTCTGGTTTGGGAACTGGTCCCTGTATCTTAGAGAAGGATTCCCAATCTTCTTTCTGACTCTCCTGGTTTTCATCGATCCTAAGTATAAAGTCATGACTATTATTTATTTATTTATTTATTTATTTATAAAGATGTTATTTATTTATTTGACACACACAGAGAGATCACAAGTAGGCAGAGAGGCAGGCAGAGAGAGAGGGAGAAGCAGGCTCCCTGCTAAGCAGAGAGCCTGATGTGGGCCTTGATCCCAAGACCCTGAGATCATGACCAGAGCCGAAGGCAAAGGCTTAACCCACTGAGCCACCCAGGCACCCATAGTGACTGTTTTAACTACATCCCCATCTTCATCTGAATGCTAGGATGAGAAGTCAATTCACAGGCTTAAGAATTCTTCAGATATAAGGTACATTGACTTGCCCAGCCATCCCTAACAGCTTTTCCAGCCCTGCAAAACCAAATCAAATACCAGCAAAACCATCAGCTATTACATTGCTTCACTAGAACTTAGAAAATTCCACGGGAACCTGGGTGGCTCAGTTGGTTAAGCTTCCTCCTTTGGCTCCGGTCAAAGTCCTGGGATCGAGTCCTGCATTGGGCTCCTTGCTCAGCACGGAGCCTGTTTCTCTGTCAGTCTGCAGCTTACCCTGCTTGTGCTCTCTCTCAGACAAATAAATAAAATGTTAAAAAAAAAAATTCAAACTTGAAAACAACAGAAGAGCTAAAGTTTTTGACTCTCAGGCGTAAGCCCTGTATGTCATACTGCAACCTAAAATCCGCCTTCTTGCCCCTAGATGGGTGGGTTACAAGCCTTTGTAAAATGCTGACAGACCTTAACTGTTGCAGGACAGGATGAGTGGGCTTGCATAATGAACTTTTAAATTACAAGAGATAGAATCTAGAAGGCCAAGCCTGAGATAAGTCTCTGGTTTGGGCTGTGGGCCAACACCAACAGTGCACATCATAAGTCATCTCTGCGATTTCAATACCGTGAACAAGAGAGATGCCTCAGCGTCGACTTGATGCGTGCTGCTCGCTACGGAAGCCTCTAGATGCTTCTGCATCAGGCAGAGGCCGCATTTTGCCTTCAGCCCTTTGGGGAGCCCTTGTCGAGGAAGAAGCAAGCCACATTTAGGGCCTTCAAAGATGAAGTCACAGTGTATTTTTACTTCCCTGGCCTGACTCGGCAAGGCAGCAGCTTGTCCCATCATAATAAATTCTTGAGCTCTGAAGGCTCTGAAGGGTGCCCAGGTGGCTTTCCAAATAAAAGTTTGCCATTCTGGCCAAGGAATTTCTGTCCCGAGAGGGACCACACAGTTATCCCAGCTCTGTTTTCTAGTCACATCTTGACTGAACAGATCCCAAATCCCTCTGAGTGCCAGTCAGCCTTCTAACAGGACTCCACTGAGGCCAACATTCCAGTTTCAGGTTTTCCCAGAATATAAACGTCAGGGGACACGAAAGGGCACAGAAAGCATTCTTTCCCTTCTTCTCTATTCATTGTGCGAGGTCTGTATTTCCAATTTTGAAAGAATCTGCTGACTAGGCCCCATCTCAGATCTGCTTTGAATAGGGCAGTGTGCTGGAGAGGACTCTGTCACCTGAATGGGGGGATTTTGCTCTCAAATTTTAAAACAAATTCCTCAAAAATTAGAGTCTCGGCTCGACTGCCTTTTCAACAAAATGGAAAAGTTACTAAGCAATCTGGTGATGAAAACGGAAGTGGGTGCTATTTTCTCAGTAGCAAGAGGCAGGAGTCAATGAAGCAGGCAAGGCCGGGAACACTGGGAATGTGTGCATGCCCTTTTCCCCTGGGTACGGCCCCCTAAATCCAGCATGGGTTTGCTGTGAATAATACATTTGGAAGATGTTTTTTTTTTTTTTAAAGATTTTTTTTTTTAAATTTATTTGACAGAGAGAAACACAGCCAGAGAGGGAACACAAGCAGGGGGAGTGAGAGAGGGAAAAGCAGGCTTCCTGGCGAGCAGGGAGCCCAATGTGGGATTCGATCCCGGGTCTCCAGGATCACGATCTGAGCCGAAGGCAGTCGCCCAACCAACTGAGCCACCCAGGCGCCCCACATTTGGAAGATGTTTGATAAAGAAATGAACAAACAGATTGACGTGTCCAAAGAGCTCTCACCCTGGCAATGGAATCAGGGAAAGAAACAGTCATACTAGAGTGTGACCCAAGTATGTTCAGGGTGGTAGAGGACCCTAGGAAAGGGGAGCTGAACCTCCTTTCTGGGCCAGAGGTGACACATAGCAATCGGTAGGATGTTTAAAGAGGAGATCTGACCACTGTCCTTCAGGAGCTGCTTAAGATCTTCAAGGGGGGGAGAGGAGGTATGCCAGGGTCTAATTGGAAAGTACAAGTCAGAGTGAGGGTAAAGCGAAGCATGTGATCAGGACATTGAGATCAATGTGGGCAGGCCAACGGGGCCGTGTCTTGGTGGCAGAGGAGCCCGGCTAGGACCCTGTCCTTTTATCAGGCCTAGTGAGCAAGACCCAGAGTAAAGTGGAGGGCAGAGAAACCCGAGACTTCCTGTCTTCTTGCTGGAATCTGCAGGCACCTGGGGGAGAGGAAGAAATGAAGAGGAAACAGAAGAAAAATAAGCAAATACTTCAAATTTAATCCCTTTGGAGGCACTGGGGAGGTATATGTCCCATCTCTTGTCACAAAATATCGATGAAAAAGAAGCCAATAAAAATAATCAGAAAAAGGAAAAATGCAAGGGGAAAAATACTATCTTCTATGTAGGAAGAGGTGAGCATGTCCAGCAATAGAAATCAGGGAAGGCTTGAGAGTAACAGGGGCCATCTTGAGCTGGGCCTTGGTAGAGAGCAGAGGTAGACAGCTGTGTTCTCAGATCAGAGAGAGTGAGCCTAGGAGAGCCAAAGGGAGTGAGGGCAGAGAGCAGGGGTTAGGCGGCTACTGTGGAGAGTGGGGACACCCAAGGTGCCACCCTTGAGGACCATCCCAATAGGACCCACGTGTCTCTGCTGACACAGGGTAGCCTCCCCAGCTTCCTCTCTTCATTGTGTTCCTCAGAGGGGCATGACCGATGGAGGCAGGAGGCTTCTTCCTCCTACAGTAGTGTCCTGCACATGGCAAGGTATGTAACATCCAATGGTCTCTCCCCAATAAATGTCTACTGCACCCCTAATCATTGTGACCATGAACAACAGCAGCACATGTATTCAGCTGCCTTGAGGAGCTCTGAAGCATCTTTTCATCACGGTCTTAATAACCATCATGTTAACATAATACCACTAACATTTACTTAAAAGACATCATTTCAGGAGAATGTGCTCTTGGGAAAGTCCCGGCCCCTCCCCTTGTACCTCCCCAGCTTGGCTTATGGGGGGGTGTTTGCTTTCAGGAAGTGGAAGTGGAGGAGATGGCATTCCATGGGTGTAGGAATGGCTTGAGGAAAAGCTCAAAGGCATGAGTGTCTAGAGTGAGTGGAAGCAACACATTATAAATCACCCCCATTTGCCTTCTGGGAAGGTGATGGATGAACAAGTGGTAGGCAAGAAGGCCAAAAAGAAAGACTGGGCCAAGAGAGTAATGAAGGATTTTGTACCTTACCTGGCCAGCAATGGGCAGTTTTTATGCAATACTAAGCCAAGAAGCATGAGCCCAAACCTGGGCTTCAGGAAGCGTGAGCTGACCCAGCAGGCCAGGGAGGGAGAGCTGGTAAAGAAGTGTGATGGAGTGGAGGAGGGGTCAAAGGAGTTCTGATTTTGTATCCCTATTTCCTCCTCCCTAAGTAGATGTGACCACAGAAATCCAAGGAAAAGTAGCCACACATCTCTGATCATAGATTTCCACCAGAGATCACAATGAAAGGATTTCCCAAATTGGGGGAAATTGATTTCTCCCTCCTATTCCTTTACTCTTAAAAATAATGCTTTGGTGTATACCTTTATGCTTAAGTATTTTCCCCCCTTTGGTAATATTTCCTTAGGTTACACTTTTAGAAATGTCTCTCAGTCTTTCTTGGCAGGGCCCAAATGTGACTCACCTGTCTATTCCCCCAGAGGGCCCACCACAAAACCCAGCAAACGAGAATTTTATGATAAAATGAGACCCTGGCCCTACCTACTTGCCCACACTAACTCCTTGGCCACAAGTACTTGGCTATCAGACCCTGTGAGCGATTGTGGCTAGGAGTGGCAAAGTTACTGGAAAAGATATACCATGGCTCCCAACTCAAATGTAAGCTCCATGGGGCCAGAGATAAAGTTTTCATTTCCTTCCATATCCTCCTTATGTGAAGAAGAAGTATAGAGCAGAGATTGCAGAAACATGACTATGAATTCTCGAACACGCCTTTCATCAAACATGGAGTCTCTGCCCCTTTTCCTTACAGTTGGCAGAGACTCTGTGACTCTTTTGAGGAACAGTGTTGCAGAAGTGACATATGTGAGGTGAGTTCTAAGGCCAAGCTAGGCAAGGCTATGTAGCTTCTGGTAGTTTCTGGTAGTTTCTCTTGGGGCAGTCTCTCTGGGAGCCTCCAGCCACCATGTGATGAGTCCAGTTACACCGAGGTCACCATGTGGGGAGAGAGGGAGAGAGAGAGACTCCCATAGAGCTCCAGCTGTTCCAGCCCTGTTTGTGTACTTTCAGCACAGATGTCTACCAAATATGTGAATGAGATAGTCTGCAAGATAACCTCAGCCCCAGCCACCATCTGACTGTAACCACATGATAGACCCTGAACAAGAATCATCTGGCTGAGCCCAGTCAATTCCCAGAACCATGAGCAGTAATAACAAATGATTATTGCTTGAAGCCATGAAGTATGGAGCGGTTTGTTATCTAGCAATAGATAACTGATGCATAGTCCCCATCTGAGACTTTAAGATGAAATAAATTCTCCAGAATAGCAGACATTTATTGAAGACATACCTTGTGACAGGTTCTGTACTAGGAAGTGAAGGTACTAATTTACCCACAGTCCTGCTTTTAAAGGGTGGCCAAAGGAAATAGGATATGAACACAGATCATCGTCGATATTAGGAAAGACTGCCACAGAGAGGCACAGAGAATATGTGTGGGAATACACTCTGGGAGAGTTCTAAATGATCTTGTTCTGATGAGGGGCTGGCAAAGGTAGTAAAGAGCCCTTTCAGATGGGAAATGAATGAATGAAGTGAAAATATGCATAAAGAATTTTAATCCAACCACAGTTTGCTGAAAACATGTATTCCAGGACCCTGTCAAATATTAGGAGCTTACTCACTATATATTTATTGGATGGATGGATGGATGGATGGATGGATGGATGGATGGGCAGATGATGGATGGCACCAAGGAGCCAACCTGGAAAGAGCACTGGCTGCCCTGAGAAGCAGATGGCCAAGGATCGAGTCCTGGCTATGTATGAACCGGGGGAAATCACTTCTCATCTACAATTTCAATTTCCTCATCTGTCTGATAAGAGACTCTGACTAAGATACCTCTGACATTTTTTCCCAGTTCAAAGCTTCTAGAGCACCACAGAGTAAGTATGAACATTCATTTGTTTGCTTGTTCATCTCTGTAGTCGAACAAATTCATACTGGAGAGAGGGTCAACCTGTCTTTGTTAGGACTCTGAATGTAACAGGAGCTAACTGAAGCTGCTGTAAGAGGATGAGGAACTTAACTTAGGATGAAAGGGTTTCTGTGGCATTCTGGCAAGGGGCCTGGCCCAGCCTCAGGAGGAAAAGAAACTAAGACTGGAAAGCTTCTGGGAAGCAGGTCAGGCCCCTCCCTCTACCATCTGTCTTTGGTCCTTTCTATAACTCTGTTTAAATCTCTCTTTGCAAACCAGTGTTCTTGGCTTTTCTATACACACAGCAGAGGACAATCATTTCCTGTTATCCACCTCAAGTTAATCTCATGGCATTACCAGCAACTTCCAACATTGTCTATCTCTAAGTCTCGATTCCAATTCCCAGGAAAGTGACTCTGATTGGCCCAGCCCGGGCCAAATGTCCTTCCCCTGGTCCAATCAACTCCCCAGAGAGGGGCAAAGTTCCATAACATAAACATAGCTGCTGAAGGCCCATCACCATGGGTCAGGGGAGCAGTTATCAGAGAACAGGGCATTCTTGTAAAGTAGGCAGCCTCCCTCAAAGGTGTTGGCTACAAAGTCCAAGAAAATGAGATGACCATTGTACAGATTAGTGGTAAGAATGAAAATTTTCTAACTTAAGCTCCATCTTCATGTGCATGAAAATGTTTCCAAAGCCACTTTAGAAACTGACAAATTTCAGGAAAAAGAGTTAATTTTCACACTCAACCAGGTTCTGCACCATTATCATAGCTTTCTAGCATATTGACATTTTGACAATTCTGATGGAGAAACCTAACTCCAAGTTGCCAGGGCATACAAGAGACCCCCCTTTCTTGCAACTGTATCAAAAGATAGGATTTTTTTTTTTAAGATTTTATTTATTTATTTAACAGAGCAAAGCACAGCTAAAGAGCTAGAGAGGAAACACGAGCAGGGGGAGCTAGAGAGGGAGAAGCAGGCTTCCCGCCGAGCAGGAAACCTGATGTGGGGCTTGAACCCAGGACTCCGGGATCATGATCTGAGCTGAAGGCAGCTGTTTAACGACTGAGCCACCCAGGCGCCCCTCAAAAGATAGGATTTTAAAAACACAAACAAATGTCTCCACTGAACTCCCACACTAAGTACTGAAAACTTTTGAAGATTTGGGTATCACTTTAGAAGCCACCCTATTTTTTTTTTAAAGATTTTATTCATTTATTTGACAGAGAGAAACACAGCTAGAGAGGGAACACAAGCAGGGGGAGTGAGAGAGGGAGAAGCTCCCTGCTCCCGCCGAGCAGGGAGCCCAATATGGGGCTCGATCCCGGGACTCCAGGATCATGACCTGAGCTGAAGGCAGAGGCTTAACCACTGAGCCACCCAGGTGCCCAGAAGCCACCCTATTTGTGGATGGCCCAGCAAGATAATCAAATGAAGCCACTAGGGAGATTTTATTGAAAGGTTAAGTGCCTCAAGATTAATGCTATTGAATAAAGAAAAAGTAGTTAGTTTTGATATATTGATAATCACTTTAGGGTCTGGTTCTTATTAGCCCTATTTTTGCCTTTTAAAATGTATTCTTGGGGCGCCTGGGTGGCTCAGTTAGTAAAGCAGCTGCTTTCAGCTCAGATCATGATCCCGGAGACCGAGGATCGAGCCCCGCATTGGGCTTCCTGCTCAGTGGGAGGCCTGCTTCTCCCTCTCTCGGTCCCTCTGCTTGTGTTCCCTCTCTGGCTGTGTTTCTCTCTGTCAAATAAATAAATAAAATCTTTAAAAATAAATAAATAAATAAATAAAATGTATTCTTTTCTTTTTCTTTCTTCTTCCTCCTCCTCTTCTCCTTCCCCCTCCCCCTCCCCCTCCTCTTCCTCTTCCTCTTCTTCCTTGTCCTTTCTCCTCCTCCTCCTTCTTCGAAATGTCAGGAAATTTGGAATAGAAACTACAGTAAAACATGTCCCCTGACCTTCTGATCTATCAATCTTTCAAATAAACAAAAATACTCAAAGAACCCTGGAAGAAGGCATTTCTTAGTAGTTACCTGATATTAGTTGTTGCACTGGTCATAACCATATACAATTGATCTTTAGGAAGTGGAAAAGAAGAGAATGAAGCAAACATGAAAATAGAAGGTGTGTGTGTAGTAAGAGAGAGAAACAGAAAAGAATTATTACTCATTCTAGCTATAAATGCTTTAAAATGTTACAGATGCCAAATGATACTCTCTTGAATACTTTTTCTCCAATCATTCCATTTTATAAGCTACATCATTCACAAATGAGACATTCAAGAAACACCAATTCTGAAATAAAAATGTGCACACTACCAGTGAAAAAACAAACAAAAGCAGCTAATGTACTGTGGCTAAAAAAATTTTCAAACAAAGTGGCAGTAATTTACTGCTCTTGCTCTTAGCTGGACCCCACGAACATAATCAGAACCCCCAGGACTGATGGGAAAGTGTGATTTACAGTAAGTCTCAGGATAATAAAAGAAAATGAAAAAGCAAATTGCGCATGAACACGAAAGCTGTATTTCTTCCGCTTTCAGCAACTGAATCAAATTTCCAGCCAGAATTTCAGGGTGAAACTTAGAAGTCCCTCAAGAAGCAAACTCTGAGCCAACCAGCATCCATATTTGGACACTGGCCCAGCCGCCTGAATGACATAATTAATATTTAGAGATGGCAGTGATTAGAAAGACCCATCCTGCTCCATCTGTTTGAGAGGAAAAGAGATGGGAGGACCTGGGTTTGAGTCCTGGCTGTGTCACTGGCTATCAGGTGGCAAGTTATTTAACATTCCTAAGCTCCACTGATACCTGCTATCTCAGACTGGTTTGTGGATTACAGGAGGTAAAGGATACAAAGAGCTTTAGAGGGTGTTTTAGCGCACACCAGTCTTGATACATTTCGTTCTGAATTATAAATCATCCACTTTGTTAAGTGAGTTAGTATGGTTAAGCCTCTTAGACCAGGACGTGGCAGAGTAAAGGCCTACACAGTGCTTGTCGGCATTCTTACTGGGGAGGAAAACCCCAGTCAAGCAGAATGTTTAGACCATGAGTTGTCTCGAGTTTGCTTGATTTTCATTTCATGTCATTTTATTTATTTTTTAAAAAAATATTTTATTTATTTATTTGACAGAGAGACGGGGGGCGGGGCGAAACAGACAGAGCAGAAGCAAGGGGAGCAGAAGGAGAAGCAGGCTCCCCACTGAGCAAGGAGCCTGATTCGGGGCTTAATCCCAGGACCCTGGGATCATGACCTACGGTGAAGGCAGACACTTAACGGACTGAGCCACCCAGGCGCCCCTTAAAAACCTCCTCCAGACTACTTCAGTGTTCAAAGTCTTTCAAATCTTTCTAAAATGTAGGAGTCTACTTTCTAGGATAACAAAATATATGCTCAATAGCAGTTCAAAACTTCTTACACTGGATGGTGTGTGGTTTTAGGAACACAACTCAGAAGCCCTGGGTCTTAGTACCATTTCTTTGATCTGTCAGCTGTGGAACTCTGGGCCTCAGTTTACTCATTTGTAAAATAAGGAAGGATTACTGTCGTGCCTTTCTCATGACAGTGTTGATGACTATACATGCAATCATGGGTGTGACATTACTTTGAAAACAAAAAATGCAGCGCAAATAAAAGACCATATTTATTGGTTATTACCGCCCTTTAGGACACAATAATAGCCTGTTTCTGAGGATGTATATGCACAAGGGTATGGAGATTCAAGATGGCCTCAAGAACACTGGTGTGTGTGTGTGGTAAAATATACACAACACAAAATTTACCATTTTAACTATTTTTAAGCATAGAGTTCTGTAACATTTATGTATACTCACATTATGTGCAATCGTCACCACTATCCATCCACACAACTCCTTTCATATTCCCATACTAAGACTCAGTACCCATTAAACCACAACTCTCCAACTTCTCTTCTTTCTAGCCACTGGCAATCACTGTTCTTCTTTCTGTCCCTACCGATTTGACTATTCAAGGTACAGAGTGGAATCAAATAGGATATTGCTTTTTCAAATAAATCCCTTATTTATTGTCTTATCATCCTTTCCCATTTTTGCCTTTGAAAGGTGAGTGTAGGAAATAATGGTAGTTAGTTGAGGATTTCATTTTGTGAGTTCCAGATCCTCGAGGTCTGCAACAGAACCGTGATTAAGAACAAAAAGCACATACATCGCCCTGGTCACATCCTCAAGCTCTGATGGGGTAGATTAGGCAGTCTGGTCTCCATTGCAATTTTGGAAGACTTCTTGGAAGCTGTGATATTTTAAGGCTATGCGATGACAACAGGGGAACGGAGTCTGGTCTCACCTTTACCACAAAAGTACTGTTTGATATTAAGTGACTCATTCTCCTCTCTGAGTCATGTCTGTTAAACTGACGGGATGTCTGGAGGCTGACGGGATTAAATGATCCTAAAGTAGTGTCAACTTCATATTCAAATGTTGTGATGGCATTTCTAACTTGTAAGATACTCAAAAGTATCATTCCCTCCCTCTCTCCGCCTCCACCCAGGAACAATATGTTTTGTACGATAAAAATGGAAGAAGAGGAGGATACTTGGGATATTTCTCCTAAGAAAACAAAGCAGGTGTGAAGAAAAACTCTGAAGAACAACGACAACAAAATTGAGTTGGTTTTGGCTGTTCACGGAAGTTCATTCTGTATTGTCACCTCTGCTCTGATCAGGGGTGGGGAGAGGTGGTGGGGGAGGTGTTGGGAACAGAGTAGAGCTTCATAACACATGCCGAAATGTTATTTAAAACACATGCACACACAGGAACAAAGGTTCTGCTCAAATTCAAGGCTCTGACTTCACAATAGGAAAGAGAAATCCTGAGTTAAATAACCAACTGAATGGAGAAGAGAGAGCTGATGATCATTTTTAAAGAGTCTCTAAAGTTACACCAACATGTACGCCAGCTCCAGGAATTCTAAGGCCCAATTCTATCGAATGCAAACAGCAGTACAGTCGAATGTGAGATGTCATAGACTAGAAGAGTTATGTATTTGGAATGAACAGCTATCGTTATCATTCATAAACTCTCCAACTTGGATGCATTTGTATGAGCATATGCTTCTGGTCTGATAAGAGCCTAGCTCTGGGAAGAAGAACAAGATGACCCAGATTCTTACAGAGGAGACACTTTCACACATGAATCACCCAAGAAAGATGGCAGCTGCTTCAGAACATTGGCTCTCTGCCCCAGATGCTGATCCTGGGAGGGCTTAGTCTCCAGGGATCCACCTTCAGTACGGAATGCAATCAGGATAGCAAGGCTAAGTACCTCATTCATTTGACTTCCAGAGTCAGGTGACAACTTGTGCATATTATTTTTTCTTCAGAATAGCTCTTATTTGAAAATATAGCCCCTCTTGGCTAGGAGCAAGTCAATTTTATTAGTAGTAAGTATTTCCAAATATGTGTTCTCCAAACAACTTCATAAGTATAAATTAATGGGACCAATAATACATTTAATACTGTAATGATAATTTGTAATAATCTTAATAAGAGTTTTATAATATATCTTTCCCAAAAAAGACAGAAGATAGGTTTTATAGGTCTATTCCCATTAAACCAATGTCAGGGACTGAGAATTTCTGAGTCACAGGATTTGAGAGATGGAAGAAAACTGAAATATTAACTACACCAACACCCTTGGTGTATTCCTAATCTAAGATTCCTGGAAGATGGTCCTGCAGTCTGTTTCAATACCTTTAGGGAGAGGAAGAATGCTTCTTCATGAAGGAATGGGCAGAGGATATCAATGAACTACATGAAGTCACATTAGGTCTTTAAGCATTTTGGAACTTCAATTTTCTCACCTGTAACAGATGGAACTATTTTATAAGACAAGGTAGGAGTAGAAATGATGTGGGCAGAACAACGGTTTAGCGCTTGGTATCAATGAATGTTATTCACCCACCTTCTTAATTAAAAAGATCTTCCCTACATTGGAACGGAATCTGCTTGCTTTTTTGAAGCTTAATTGGCAATCTCAATTCAAACGTCTCAGAGAATATGGAACTATTTTTTCTCTCTGTAAGGCACCATTTTCAAAATAGCTTCCTATAGTCTTCTCTTCTAAACCCATCCAATTGCCTCCACCATTCCTTAGAACTAAAGAATTGCACACGTCATACATTTATGGAGTACCAACAGAATTGTCTAGATCAGGTGGGAGAACGTTAGGCAAGGTGTCTGCTTTCAAGGAGCCTATAATGCAGTCTGGGTATAATAGTGGCTAAATCAAAATACAAAGTATTATGGATAATAAGGGGCAACTAAATATGACTGGAAACCACAGAAGCCTTCATGGGAAGTGACATTGGAGTTGGGTATTCAAGAACTGGAAGGATTTTGAAGGGCAGGACGCTTATGTGGGGGGACAGCTTAGATCAAAGTTAGACAAAGGTGTGGAGAAGTGTAAAGGTATGAAATATTTTAAAAAGGGTATTATGGACTGACATGTATCTCCCCAAAATTTAGTGGTGAAGCCCAAACTCCCAATGGGGTTGTATTTGGAGATAGGTCTTTCAGAATATAATTAAGGTTAAAGGGGGTCATAAGAGTGAGGCTTTCATCTGATAGGACTGGTGACCTTATAAAAAGAGGAGGCTCTCTCTCTCCATTTCCCTCTCTCCACCCTAACCCCTCACCATGTGATGACACAGTGAGAAGGCAGCCACCTGCAAGCCAGGAAGAGAATCTTCACCAACAACAGTTCCCTGCCAGGACTGGATCGTGAATTTTCCAGCCTCCAGAACTGTGAGGAAATAAATTTGTTGTTTCAGCCATGCAGCCTGTGGTATTTGTTACAGCAATCTTAGCAGACTAATACAAAGGGCAACTACTAAAGAGTATCAGTAGGTAAAGACTGGGAGGAGAATGAGTGGGTATACTGACCAAGTGGCCACAATGAGGAAAAGTAAATGGCCAGGCTTTGGAGACAGAGAGACCAATGTTTAAAATCACAGTTTTGCTGCTTTATTATTTGTGTGGTGTTAGGCTAGTTACTCAAACTGTCTGAGCTCAAACCTCTTCTTTGTTAATGGTAGAAAGAGATAATCTACATAAGGCACCATTCATGGTGCCTCGCATATGGAAGGTGCTCTATAAAAGCTCGCAACTATTATTATATTATTGTAATTATTGCTGACCACAAAACTGGTACTGAGGTAAGATATAAGAGTGATACAGGATATTCAATGATCAATTTATTTCTTAAAAGTGTCCACTAGCTGAAATACGATGGCATATTCTCTACTCTTAACATTCATGGATGACCACTGCTTATCTTAGAATGCCAATAGTTGAAATCTAATTCTGAACAAAGAAATATTGCTTACAGAAGAATAGTAGGAACTATGAGGGAAAATGGGCATGCAATTTTGGCATTCTTGTGGTCTAAGGAGAGATAATTTGAAGTATGGCTAGATGGTTCCTTGATCTGCTTCCTGCTTTGCAAATTCATATGTATCTATAATACCCAGCTCAAATGTCACAACCTCCATAAGGCCTTATCCACAACTCCCCCACTCTTTCTATTTGTTCACCTGCTACTCTTAGTCTGTTCTCCCATTAGGCTGTGAACATCTTGAAGACAGACCCAGATTATTTATTTCTGTACCCAGCACCTGCCACAGTGCCTAGTACAGAGTTCAGCAAATGCTTGTCAAATGACAAAATAGGGACAAGATACAAATACTAAACTGAAAAAGTTCACAGAAACAGGAAGATGTTATTAGGCCGGTGAAGTCTCAAAAACATTATCTGAACTATATACATGTGAATGAAAGGCAGTTCTCCACACTGGCAATAAGATGTCATCAGGACAGGAGTTCTGTCTACACAATTTCCAGCCAACAGTCACATTAATATCTTAGATGAGGACAAAATTAATACTGACACAATGTTGAGAGATCATGAGTATGCTAAATGACAGCATCATATTATTTACATGATAAATCAAACATGTTGAAGTATAATAGGAATAATGTATAGTGAGTAGTGGGACATAAGATATTAATTACACAAATAAAAGAAAAGAGAGATACAGGTATATGCCTACAATTGTGAGAAACTCACAGGAAGTTTAGTTAACTACAAATCCATCAAAAGTCAACAATAAGATGATGCTACCCCAGAAGTTGAGAATTTCAGTTTGGGGGGAAAAAAAAGTGCAAAACAAAGGCAGAGATGGTCCTACTGCATCCTATATGGTCCAGATTCCCTTGGAGTGCAATGTACTCACTTCAGGAGGCTACCTTTTAACTCTGTCTGTCTCAAAGTTAGGATGCATAATAATACGAATTTCTGAATCTCCATTTTACACATGATAAAACCAGGGACCAAGTAGGTTAAGGAATTTTCTCAAGGGCAAAATAGTTTCTGAATGCTAGAAGAGAAACCCAGGCCAATAGGACTACAAAGTCCAAAGAACAGCCTTTATCCACTTTCTAAGAAGGAGGAGTAGACATAGCAGAGAGAGGGAGAATGAAGACCAATTGGCTCAGCATGAGAAAGACCATCAAAACACTAGGACTTCACAAAGAGAAGAATAGGTTAGCCTTGTGCGATGTTGCTGAAGAAAGCATTAATGTAAAAGCTTTCTAATTAGAAAGAAAGCATTAATGTAGAAGGTTAATGCAGAGGACTTATGAGACTTTTGGAAGAAGAGAGTCACATATCAGCTGGAAGGTTTGATTATATAACCTCTAAGTGTCATTCAAATTGGAGGTAACTCTGAGTCTAGGTTGTGAAACAGTTGACTCTGGCACTAGATTAATTTCCTGCCCTCTACGGCTGGAAATATGGCTTAACTTGACCCAGACTTTGGAAAAGAAGTGTTTACTTATAATATCTTTAAGGAACTAACAAAGCTTCTATCACCTTGGGGAAGGGAATCCTTTCTTAAACATGATATCAAAGTAAAAAAATCATTTAAAAAAAAAGAGATTGATTTATTTGAGCTCATAAAAATAAAAGTTTGCTATGTTATAAAAACATACATCATAAGCAAAGTTGGAAGTTAAACTGATTTTTTAAATGCAGATTTCAAATCAGTAAGAAAATAAATACACCAGTTGTAGTAGAATAGAGGAAGAAAAGAAGGAATATTCATCAGAGAAAAAATAATGGCTGTTAAGAGCAATAAAATTCAGTCTTAGTTATATCAAAGCCATGGAAGTTAAAACCACAACAGCCTGCCATTGTTGCTTTTATTTTTTTTTTATTAACATAGAATGTATTATTTGTTTCAGGGGTACAGGTCTGTGATTTGTCAGTCTTCACAATTCACTGCACTCTCATAGCACAGCACATACCCTCTCCAGTGTCCATCACCCAGCCACCCCATCCCTCGCACTTCACTCCAGAAACCCTCAGTTTGTTTCCTGAGATTAAGAGTCTCTTATCGGTGCACCTGGGTGGCTTAGTGGTTAAGCCTCTGCCTTCAGCTCAAGTCATGATCCCAGAGTCCCAGGATCAAACCCCGCATCCGGCTGCCTGCTCAGTGGGAAGCCTGCTTCTCCCTCTCTCCCTCCTGCTGCTTGTGTTCCCTCTCTGGCTGTGTTTCTCTCTGTCAAATAAATAAAATATTTTTTAAAAAAAGAGTCTCTTATGGTTTGTCTTCCTCTCTGGTTTCACTCTGTTTCATTTTTTTCTCTCTTCCCTTATGATCCTCTGCCTTGTTGTTGCTTTTAAAAGGAACAATGACTGGAATACCTGGGTGGCTCAGTCAGTTAAGCATCTGATTTTGGCTCAGGTCATGATCCTAAGGTCTGCCCCTGCCCCCACGTGTGTTCTCTCTTTCTCAAATAAATAGATTTCCCAAATCTCTCTCTTAGCAAGACAAGTAGCGGCTTTGTGCAGCATGGGACAGATGGATGACAGTGGGTGGCCCTGACTTGATACAGGACCCCTCTTTATCAGCACCTAAATGGCACTTACTTTAAGGCCAGCATCTCAAGGTCTGCCCAGGATTTACCTGGGATCCCAGCCCAAAGTTTGACGAGATTGTCATGATCGGCCTGATTCCCTCTGGGAATCCTTAGCACAGAGATGCCATCACCAGCAGGAAGGCTTCCTCCGAGCTCTTGTCTTCCACATGGCTGCACTATTCCCTCTCCCAGCTCCCCGGCCCAAACATTCCCATCTACCCAAACAAACCTTATTATAAAGAAAAGAAACAGAACCAAAACATCCACAAAGAAAAACAACAAAAAAGGGCAACAAAAAAGTTAAGGTCTCAAAAACGCAACAAAAAAGTTAAGGTCTCTAAAAACACACACTACTAAGATTCCACTGCCTGTTTTCCTAGTTCTTGTGATACATATGCCTCATCAGCAGTGGGGGAAGATTTCTGATCACCTAGCGGTTGCTGAGTTAAAAACAAAGTCTAGAAAAGCATATGCAGATCAAGTCTACAGCTTGGAAGGTATCCCCTTATCAGATCAGGATGTGACACTGCTCTCCGTAGACATGGCTATTCCCACATAAGAAGTGAGAGCCCTGATGTTCTGAGAGGTGCACTGACTGGCCCATGGTCCCCTTACCAGTTAGTGGCCACATGGGCCAGGGCTCTGCCTTGGGTTAGAGGCAGTGGCACCAAGTAAACACAGTCTCAGCATGGAGCTGTCAAACCCACCTGCGTGGCCCTCACAGCTCTAGTGATACCATAGAAGAGCATCAGAGAAGCTTCTCAGTGTGTCTATTTTATTGATTTGGGGTTTCTTATTTTTGTCTTATTTAGGCAAAATTCGTGTTAACATGAAATGGGCCATTTTCAAGTGAAGAAATAATTCAGTGGCATTGAGAATGTTCACAATATTATGTAAACACCACTTCTATTCAGCCCCAAAACATGTCCGTCACCCCAAAACGAAACCCCATACCCATTAAGCAGTTGCAGCCTATTCCCCCTCACCCTGGTCCCTGGCAAACTCTACTCTCTATCTCTCTGTACATTTAACTATTACGGATACTTTTTATGTGGGACCTTTTGTGTGTGGCTTCCTTCACTCAGTAGAACATTTTTGAAGTTTATCCACATTGTAGTATGTATCAGTGCATTGTTCCTTTTTATGACTGAATAATATTCCACTATATGTGTATATCACAGTGTGCCTATCAACTCTAAAGGACATTTGGATTGCTTCTGCCTCCTGGCTATTATACATCACGCTTCTAGGAACATGTGTGTCTGTGAATTTGTTTGAGTACCTGTTTTCAATCCTCTGGGGGGGATTATATATGAGTTTTCTATTTCCTTATGTATTTTACTTTTATTTTACCTGACTATAAGAGTATAGGATATTTATTGAAGAAAATGGAGAAATTAGAGGGAAAACACAAATATTTTTTAAAAAATCACTTAAGGGCAATTAAGAATATCCTCTTCCAGAAAAAATAGTCTATACACCAAAAAGCGTATAACCCTGTTCTTTCTTTCCTCCCTATACACATGGATTATTATTTTAGAACTAGGTACTCATCGAGAGTATGGACTTTGTAGTCACAAAACCCTGGATTTGGGGGCACCTGGGTGGCTCAGATGTTAAGCGTATGCCTTCGGCTTGGGTCACGATTCCAGGGTCCTGGGATTGAGCCCTGCATCAGGCTCCCTGCTCAGCAGAGAGTCTGCTTCTCTCTCTCCCTCTGCCTGCCACTTTGCTTACTTGGGCTCTATCTCTATCTGTCAAATAAATAAATAAAACCTAAAAAAAAAAAAAAACCAACAACAAACAAATCTGGATTTGAATCCCGGGCCTGCTATTTACTAGCTGAGTCACTTCATGTTTGTAAACTTGTTTCCCAGCTATAAGATAGACACAATAGTACGTATCTCACGGGCGTTTTATGGCACATTAAATGGGACGATGTTGTGATTAAAGTATCTAGTATAGCACCTGGGATAAAATAAGCATTCAGGCTGTAATAGTTGTACTAATACTTTCCACACAGAGATTTACTATCTATCATAATGTGAGGTTTGTAAGAAAAAAATTCTGTGTTTTTACGACTGTATTTGTAGTGTAGTGCCCGGCACACAGTTAGCACTCTACAAATATCTGTTGAGTGAATGAGTGAATATAAATGTTGAAGAAAAGAACTGAAGTGAGAGATATGGGCAAGATGTTTGGGAAATCACAGCTTTCTGAGTTCAGAAGACAAGTAATGACCAACAGAAAATTCTCACAAGAATATTCTTGTGAATTCGGCACAAGCATATTCCAGCGGCTGGTGTTGGTCAAGTATGACTTAGGGGTCCCATAAAATGGAATCCTATGCAGAAAATGGTCAGAAAATAAGTTGATGTTAGTTGCAGCAACTGGGGGCAGAGCTAGGGTCCCTCAGAGGCATGTGGTGAGTTGAACTTCCTAAGCTGCTGGACCAGCTAAGTCTCAGAGCTTTTTTTCAAAGCAAATGAAGCATTTGATAGAATAAACCCAGGCAAAGAGATATTTAAGCATGGGGCCTTGACAGGAACTGCCCTGAAGTAATATCGCTTGCAACTAAAGAGATGATTAGTGGGCTTCTCATGGCCCTACAGGAAATCTTGCCTGGCACAGGAATGCAAAATTTTCCAACCTTGTCTAAAAACAGTTTCCCCACACTCCACTGCCTCATAATGATGTCTGTAATGGGTTGCAGAGCTCACTGCCTACGGAAGGCCTCACCGCCTTCCTGCTGTTGTGGATCTGGACCCCAATAAGGGACTTGCCCTGTTTGTAGACTAAGCTACAAGCTCGGGAGGGCTAAAATGGAGTTGTAGGCATGAACGTTCCCAGGAGACAGGCAAGAAAATGAAGGGCTGGCCCCTACCTCTGGTGGCAGTTAGTAGGGCCTAGCCAGGGAGGATGTGAGAATCCTCTGTTGAAGGGTAATGGGCTGTCTTCATACAGGTATGTTTTCATACTTATCCTTTAAACCACCCATCACTGCTAAAATTAAATGATTTTTGGTATATGTGTGTAGTGAAATTCATTGTTAAAGTTTCTCTCTTCCACAAGACTATAAAGTATTTCTGTCTCGTTCATTAGTGCATATTCAGCTCCTTACACGGCCAAGTTGGTCTTTTGTGGAGCACCCTAGGGCGTCATCCCTCTAAAGTGAATGCCTCGACAGCAGCCCATGGAGAAGACCGGAGGGCTAATGGGAGGGACTGGTGCCAAAAGCTGGAGCTGGAAAGACTGCTGAGTGGTGACGCTGGCCCTCTGCTCCTGTGGTGGGGCCTACTGGCAAGCCTCCCTCCTTTGAGCAGGTTTTGAAGAAGCAAGATTCACCATCTGGGGCATTTTCTTGTATTTTATGATAGAATTCCATAGGCCTCCTCCTGGAGGTTCCTTCCCTAAAATGTACAGACTTACCAAGTAATGAGGATTAATAAGAGTCCTAGAGGGCACAGCTTGGTTGAAGGGGAACTGATGTCCATGTCACGTGCTTCCAGGCTGGGTTCTAGGCCAGTGGACCAGGGACTTGTCAATTAGCAAAGGCTAACTGAGCGGCCAGAAGCTCCCCCGCTTTCCTCTCAAGGAAGGATTCTCACTGCCTCCAGGACTAGGCTAGATTTTTATTTTTTGACTACTTATTTGACAGAGAGAGATAGCACAGGCAGGGGAGTAGCAGAGGGAGAGGGAGAAGCAGCTTCCCCACTGAGCAAGGAGCAAGATTTGGGGCTTAATCCCAGGATCTCGGGATCATGACCTGAGCCAAAGGTAGATGTTCAACGACTGAGCCAGGCAGGCATCCCTAGACTAGATTTTTTTTTTTTTAAATCGCTATAAAGGAAAAGGAAACTAACAGTGGAGACCAGCTTTGGATAGTCAGGAAAAATTTAACCCGTGTGGATGACAATTGCGCCAATATCTGAAGAGGGAAAGAGGATTCTGGGTAGAAGGAACAGCCAGTCAAATGCCCCTGGTCAAGAAAAGAGCTTGGCTTGCTGGAGGAGCCTCAAGGAAGCGAGTGTACCTGGTGCAGAGCTAGCCTGGGAGCCCAGCCCAAGGAGGTCTTCTAGAAAGAGGGGCAATGTTGGATCATAGAACCCAGTTTGGATGTGCGCAATTATTGGTACTGTGGCTACTGCACTAGACCATGCAACATAGGAGCCTCATAATTTAGAAGGCAGCCAGAACAAGGATTGATACCTCCCTCTTTACAGATGAGAATACTGAGGCCAGAACCTAACCGACAAATCACTGACCTGGTGGTGGAGTTGAGTTAGGACTAGAATCTACATTCCTCGTCAAGTGTTCTTTACCAAATCACATTTCTCTCTCTTTGAGAATAAGAAGGAAGAATGGGAAGAAGAAGAACCACCAGAAACAAGTACCCGTCTGTACTGGACACCGGACTGGGACTTCCTACTTTATTTAACTCTTAGAAGGACCCTGTGGAGTTGATGTTCCTTCTCCCATTTTCCATGAGGCTACCAAGGCTCAAGTGCTTCTGTTGTTGATAGCAGCAAGTATCTGTCCTTTGAAGAAAATGTTACTACCGTATGAGGAATAATAGGGTCCGTGTTTAAAGGAACGAGGCCGATACAAAAGCAAAGGTTAAGCAAAGCTTTATTTCTTCGCCAAGCATCAGAATTTTTACTGGCTAGCCAGGGTCATTTCGCAGGAGAGAAACTGACGCCAATTAATTTCTCAAGCCCGCTTTTGTAGGGCGGACACCCCCCCCCCAACTCACAAGCTAACCAGGGTTAATCTGCACTTGTATTGTTCTAGGAACCCGGAAGTTGAGGGCATTTTAGGGTGTTCCCAATCTTAGTCTGCACCTCTATTAACTCATTGGGCACCTCCCCCAACCTGGCTCGCCTTTGTTTTCCAGGGGCTACTTGCCTGTATTTCCCTGAAGCTGTTTTTCTGAGTAAATAGCAAGGTGGCTTGGATTTCTAAATAGGTCCTTACAAGGAAGATGTTGCTTGAGGCTGTAGGGACCAAAGGCAGGCTGCCCCACCGCGGGCCACTTTGGCATGAGGGTTATTTGCAATTAAAGGTAATCAAAATCCCGCAGAAGCAGAAAAAACTCTTTCCCTGATTCTCAACTGCCTAAATTTACATTGAAAAGGAGAGCCTACAACTGGAAGGGAGCTACAAACAGAAACTTCCCTTTACCTAAGAAACTTAGCCGCATAATAGGGCAACCTTACTTTTCCTTTCACCTTCCTGCACAATAGTCTTCCTCCCCTCCTTGTATCCCCAGGCCCTACCTCTCTTATTAGCTCAGATAAGCTTCATAAAACACCTCTTTGTTTTTAGAATCTCAGGTTGGTGTCAATTCCCCATAAATATGCCTATGAAATGTGATTTTCTCTTATTATTCTGTCTCATGTCAGTTTGATTCTAAGTCCAGCTAGAAGGACCTCGAAGGGCAGAGGAAGGCTTCCTCCCCAACAAGGTCAACACCTACTGAATTGGGGCTGTCTTGAACATCACAGGGCTACCCCAGGAATTCCTCCAACCAGCTAGATGGGGCACTGAATGGATAAGCTCTCAAAGACCCCAGTCCTAGGAAGGCTGCCCTTCAGTCTGCCAAGTACCCAAACTCCTGATCCAGACATTCCTTCTGTTGCTCCTTCTCCCACCGCTACTGCTCTAAACCAAGACAACCAGGGGCACAAGAAAAGGATACAACTACCGCATGTGGGCTAAGTGTAAACTAAGCTCCAAGGTACAGGCCAATCAACATCATTTAAACAGACTCCTTAAGTGCCAAGAACAAATCAAGTGACAAAGAAAGGAGACCACAGGAAGCAACCACTCCTGAACCAGAGACCCCATCACAGTTCTTGACAGTCAAGCTCTCAGGGAAGAGGTGGGCTAAGGGACTGAGGCCAGCATGTAACTGTCCATTATGACCTCACAATCGGCTGGTCTTGCCACAACAGTCAAGTGTGGCCCATAGATGTGTTTGTTGGCCAGGAAATGTCTTAGGTGATAGATTCAAATGCCTCCCCCCCATCCTCC
>PITA01017008.1:0-44043 GCA_004023965.1 Spilogale gracilis | reverse complement strand
TAAGTCACATCAGCAAGTTACTCTGCGATCCTTCAAAGCACCTAAGTCATTCCTGCGGCTTGCTGGCTTGTGGAAGGCCTCATGCCTTCCCTAGGTGCAAGGAAACAAGACCTGCCCTTCACCTAGCAATCAAAACCTCTGGGTTTCTCCCCATACTTTTACCACTGGGCCAAGGTTTCATCGGTATACAGATGTCGAATGCCTCCCCAAAGAGAAACTGAGGATGCTCAGGATAATGCAAATCACACACTGAGGTTTATTTCCAGCTAGCTGAGGTCCAAGCATCTGCCCGGCGCAGCGGGTTTCAGCAAGGACCCGGAATGCAAGGGTCTAGGGGTTTATATACATTTCAAACAGCAAGCATGAGTTACACAGTAATTTTCCTGGTTGGGTGAGATAACATTTTAGCCCCCTCCCCAGTTTCTGAAATGCCCACACATTTCCAGAACTGGGGCAAGGAAGCAAGACGCACAGATGGTTCCTTGACTTATCTGCCCTCATTTGGTAAACACAGGCCTTGTAAAGGCATCAATCACCAGGGGGTCTTAGATATGTAGAGGCCTCAATCACCAGGGAGTTACAGAGCCTGTTCTGCCGGCCTTGAAGCTAAGCAGGCCCTATCATCTGCTTGGATTTCAGGAGTTTGTTGTGTTTTGTTTTTAACTGAGAAGGACATAAATTCTTTCTTTTTGAATTCAATTTGATATGGTTGCCTGTAATATAAAGATGGAACTTGCAGTGAAAAAAATGAAACTTAGTCATACTCAAGAAAGCAAATATGCTTTTGCTGAGTATATATGAGTAAAGAGGTCTCTTTAAACAAATATCCTGAATGTAATTAAAAACTATGTAGGGTCATTTCAATTTTTTAAAAAAGTAAAGCAGGCACAGATCCGGGAGCAACATTTTCCATGTGTGCCAATTTTGCAGGTGAGAAAACTGAGCCTCAGAAAAGAAGAGTCTTGGGTTAGGTTGTAAAGGTAGGAAGGCAAAAACAAGAACTTGGACCTAGATCTGAGGCTCCCCAGTGGTCACGCTCTTTCCATTTTGTTAGACAATCAACTTCTACTGACTTGACTGTCCAATGTCTGACTTCAGGAAGAAGGAAGAAAATCTTACATCCAGTGTCCTCAGTCATTTGGCCTTTGCTCTTTCCAAAGCTGTAGGAGGATGCTCAATGTCATTGTCCCTATTTTAAGAAAAGATGCCTGAAAAGAAAAAAAGAAAAGATGTCTGAGCATCAGAGAAGTTAGTTGGCTTACCCGAAGTTGCCTGCCCAGAGGTAATGGATGTGGGACTCAAATCCAGGATTTACAGTTAAGGTCAGGTGGATAGTGAAAAGCATTTAGGGGCGCCTGGGTGGCTCAGTTGGTTAAGCGACTGCCTTAGGCTCAGGTCATGATCCCGGAGACCCGGGATCGAGTCCCGCATCGGGCTCCCTGCTCGGCGGGAAGCCTGCTTCTCCCTCTCTCACTCCCCCTGCTTGTGTTCCCTCTCTGGCTGTGTTTCTCTCTGTCAAATAAATAAAATCTTAAAAAAAAAAAAAAAAAAAGCATTTAGTATGTGGGTCAAGAGACTCAGGCTCAAGTTCTAGCTATTCATTCCACTTATTTGAAGTGTATCCTAGGCAGATTAGATTGCTTTTTGAAAGTTCAAGTCATACAACTTTGCTTTTATGAAAGACTTATATTAGTACATTCCTGTTTTCACAAACTAAAAGAAATATGAAGAGAATTAAGTGTCATAAGGGTGAGTGGCATAAAACACTGAAGATAGCTCTGAACATCATTTCAAAAACCCTGGGCTTTTGAAATCCTCTAAACCTGGCTTTGATTTCCCGCTCTGCCACTTAGTAACTGAGTGACCTTGGCCAGGAGGGATAGGAAGGTTCTTTACATAATCGTATTTATTTAATTCACTCTTCACTGACTTAGCTCCAATTGAATTTGTACTTTGCAAAGAGCAATACTCTGAATATCATAACTGGTTTCAGGAACTGGAATGTAATGGTAAATATTTAGGAAAAACTAGTTGTGTGACCAATTACAACAGAGAGACGTCTTGAGTTTGACTAATATTTTTTCAACTACTTTTTGTAAATCTCCTAAGTCAGATGACTTTAAGAGTATGTTTGACAAGAAAGTTGTAGTTCAATATTACTTAAAGATTCAAAGTCAGGAACCACATAAATGGAAATGGTGTACAGAATAAATTATACTTTGTATCAGGTTCTAGTTCATAGACTTTAAAGCTCCTCTGAAATATCTCAAGGGCACCAACTGACAAAATTATTTCCAAAAACAACTTCTCTTTTTGATATATTCTTAGAAGATGACTTTGTAACGTCATCATCACAAACTGACTTCACCATACGCAGATAAATGATTGGCATCACTGAGCGCAGGCTAAGTTTAACTGGGTGTTCTTTTTATAGAGGATTCTTGGAAAGCAGTGTGGATCATTTAGAGAGATCTGGAAATGTTTTTCACTCTTCTTTTTTATTCGTAGTTGTGCTACTTACCCTATACCTTTATCTCTGAAGCTGAGATGATAATACAAAGCAAGTTGCCCAGATTCCTCACTTTTCCACATCTGAGAACACACAGGAAATTATAATATTCACCTAGCACACTGAAGAAAATGGATGAGGCCAGAGGAAACTTGCTTGAGGTTCTCAACTATGCTGTTGGCTAGCTTTTTTGAGGAGATTAATATTTCACCACATTGATAAGTAGGAGAATCATATAATTTATCATGCAGATATGGTTGCTTCTGACAGTTGAATTGTGCATGTTAATAACATGAAGACTGGTATATTAGGGATTTTACTGGGCAAAGCAAGACATGTTTAACCTAACTATAACCCATCCTTGCTGTGCAAGCTGCATAGTTTGGGGGGAGCTGTAGATGCAAAAAATACCTGATATATTCGCATGAGGATAGAAGGTACAATAGGTAATACAGTCAATGATATTGTAGTAGTGATGTATGGTGCCAAATGGTAGCTTTCCTGGTGGTGATCATGGCACAACCTATAGACTTGCACAATCACTATGCTGTTTACCTGACACTAATGTGACATTGTGGTCAACGACACTTCAGTTTTTAGAAAGTGGTTAGCTGCTGTTATTTATAGGAAATCTAAATGGGGAGAACTGTTTTGACCCCTAGGAAAACAATTTTTTCCAAACGTGATACTCATTCAGCCATGATGCCTACCATCTTTTCCAGCAATTCCAACTACAGGATCAAGGGAGAAAAACCAACAACTGTGAGCTCAAGAATCCTAAGTTACCTTTTCTAGTGTCAAGGACTTGTTGCTTCAAGTTCAGTCTTTTCCCTTTTCCCTTATAGCAGTAAGAACTACCTTTGAGGAAACCCCATGATGAGTAGCAATCTTTCTGAGGTTGTTGTTTTTAGCTCTCTCAGCATTCCACCTGTCTGCTATTAATCCCACTGCAGCCCGAGTCTCTCTCTTGAATTCTGTACTCTCATTCCCAATTGTCTTTTGAATATATACATCCAAATTTACATCCCATTCTTTAAACTCTCCCTCTATTTCCAATTTCACCTGAACCAGCCAACTTTTTTCTGGTTTATGTTCCTAACTTGTGTATGACACAATTAAGTCACCCAGATTCTCACCTAGATTCCTCTCTCCTATACTCTTCCTGGTCAACCCAAACTCAGCCCACTGACTCTTCCCCCAGAATAGCTTTCAAGTGGCTATTTCATCTCTATTCTTACTGTCCAGATTTTGAGTATCATCATAAATCACCTCTTTGCTGAAAAGTCTTATTTGTTGGTCTTTCTACCTCTAGTTCTAACACTGTTAACACTGCCTACACACTTGTTTAAACATGCAGATGTCAGCATATATGTTCCATGCTCAAAATCCTCCAATAATATCTGCCAAAAGGTGAAATGTGAAATAATTTTCATCTCATAGAAATATCCCTGGGTTCAGTTCTCTAAGTGTCAAACCTAATTTTTCTCAATACTTTTCACTTTATACTACATCAGGTACTTCTTGTGCACTAAGTCAAAACTTCCCAATCCTCACCTCTTATTTCTGTCATGGACATGTTATCATGGCTGGTTTTATATAGCACTTGACTAGTTTCATTCAGGTGCATTCAGAAAATGCCTCACCTTGTACTCAAGCCACATAGTTCTTCCTTTCCTGGGGTATATCTGTTATCAAAACATGGGACTCTCTGAGGAAGCCTCCCAAACAAACCCCTGTGATGAAGTTAGATTATTCATAAATCAGAAAGGAATAAAAGTCTGATTACTTATGATGAGTGGGGGGTGATAATCTTTGACATGCAGTAACATCATAATTATTAAGACTATAACATATAGTAGATTGTGATGAAGTATGGGTAGAAAGAACATTGGATTATATGGGAGCTTAAGCATTTGATTGGCAGAGAGTTCTCTAAGTCATAAAGATTCTTCTTCATATCACACTGCATCTGATACTTTTGTGCAGTTGGACCTTGATATCCATGAAGTTGCCAGAAATATAACTACTTCTATAGGAGACATGTGAGCTATACTCACAGGATGAGAAATGAACTCTACAAAGATTCAGAGTACTGCCATATTAATGAATATTTTGGTGTTGGTACATTATATGGACACTAGTTTAAAGGGACTACTGCATACCATAGACCAAGTCATATGTATTCTTAAATGAGATTGGTGGGGAAAATCCTCCTAAGGGTCACAGTTTGTGAGAAATACACTTCGTTTGTTCACTTTGTATGGATGGAGAAGTGGCTTGAGGTATGAATATGTAATAATTCATTGCTATTAGAAAACAGGTTACCTATTGGTCATAAACACAGAGTGAGTAAGACAAAGAGAACAAAAAGGAAGTCTGCATAGGATTCAAATGGATTGACCTCTAGTAGTAGACACCAGCCATGAGGAGAGCATGAACCAAAGAGGAGACACCCAGTGCTAACTAGAGAGGAAGACAGACAGCTCCACTCTCTTATTGGCGGTGGCACAATGGGCTCATGAATTAAGAACCATGGTGACAGAGATAGAGTCTACATGCACCAACTCATAACATGAGATGCCTCTCCCCAAGGCTCAGCTAGATACCTATATGGCTAAATAATCTGTAAGCATCAGAGACAAATGCTAAACTAGTCAGTAGTTTGGTGGTTGGTTGGTACATTAAATCTCTTTCTGAAGATTTTTCCTTGTTTTAATTGTTATATGGAAGCATATGGGTTGCCTTTTCTGCCTTCAGTGCTACAAGCAGCACCAAATTTGGAGGCTTATAGAATGCCTGAAACATCATCATAACCATGAGATCTACTTGACTTATTATATACCCAGTCACCAAGAAACAATTGACCTAACAGAGTAGTGAGAAGGACAATTAAAAACTCAAGTAATGTTCCCACTCAATAATACTGACTTTAGGATTATAAATAAACTGAGTCAATGGTCAAAAGATGATGCTAAATCCCTGGTAGGCAGAATACATGGGTCCAGGAACCAAGAGGTTTTCAGAAAATTAGGCACTCTTATCATTCTCTGTGATCAACCTGTAAAATTTGTGCTTAAGCTCTGCTGGACCTGAGATCCTCTTTTCCTGAAGAGTTTACCTCTACCCTATTTGAACCCACTCTATAGGGTTCCATTCTATTTGAAGTTATAGCTACCACTTACTCTGGATTCTTCATATTAGTGAACTAGCAAGCAAGGAATGATTACAGTACTAATGTGAGTAAATGATCATAATGGCCACGAGGCAATGAGGAGCTACGGTTCCTGTTGTAAGTTGGAGTACAGCCAGCCAACATGTCTTGCTTTTTCTGTACTCACCAAAAATGGTGACGGGGCAAGTATGACAGCAATGTGTCCAAAGCTCTCAGGATGGAAAATGTAAGCCATCTCCCTAGATATTCAGCCTAGATAGCTAGAAAAGACTACAAGACCAGTCAAAGTGCTGGCTAAGGATGAGAAAAATATTAAATAAGTAGTGTATTAATCTTCTCAGGCTGCCATTACAAAATACCATAGCCTGGGTGGCTTAAATAACTGAATTTATTTCTCACAGTTCTGGAAACAGCCAGTCCAAGATTAAGGTGTTGGCCCATTTGGTCCCTTGTGAGAGCTTTCCTCCTGGCTTGTAGATGGCATCCTTCTTAGTGTATGTTCATGTGGTCTTTTCCTTAATTACTTTCCAAAGGCCTTATCTCCAAATACCATCATATTGGGGCTAAAGCCTTCAATATAGAGATTTTGGGGGGACCCAAACATTCAGCTCATAACAGAGAGAGTAGGAATAAGAGAATAAATTTGAATTATGTGCTTCAGGACGAATTACCAAGACTGCTTCCATGAATCCACTTTTAATCAAGGGCTACTACTTTAAAAAGAGCTTTGTGGTGGATTGACTAATGGAAAGCACAAGCGTAAGAGGTAGATGGCACTGGAAATTGTTGGTGTTGGGTGTTCCTTGTGCACCACTTCAAATCCTCCTAGAGCAGTTATGAAACACACTTCATAAGTTGCCAGTAATGACTCTCAGACTCAGGCAACAGTTGCCTCTGCCTAGATGATGCAACCTGGCATTGACTTGTCTTCTTTGTCTATGTCACTTTCCCCATCCTTCACTTCTGTCTTTTGAGATCACTTTCTAAATAAACTGTATTCACTCAAAAATTAGGCTCAGGAACTGTTTTGGGGGGAACTTTCACAAAGGCATCTACTTTAAACAACATTACCAAAATAATTTCAACACCTAGTGAAAGGACTGAATCATGATATGGAATTTATGTAATTCTCTTTGGAGACATGCCATGCTTTTTCTGGATCTTTGGCTCTGTCTGGATCTATGTGCAGCAATTTCTTTTCTTTTCTTTTTTAATTATGTTAGTCCCCATACAGTATGTCATTAGTTTTTGATGTAGTATTCCAAGATTCATTGTTTGTGTATAATAACATCCAGTGCTCCATGCAATATGTGCTCTCCTTAATACCTATCACTAGGCCAACCCATCCCCCCATCCCCCCTCCTCTAAAATCTTCAGTTTGTTTCTCAGAGTCCATAGTCTTTCATGGTTCATCTCCTCCTCTGATTTCCTGCCCTTCATTTTTCTCTTCCTTCTGGCTCTCTCTTTTTTTTTTTAAAGATTTTATTTATTTGACAGAGAGAAACACAGCCAGAGAGGGAACACAAGCAGGGGGAGTGAGAGAGGGAGAAGCAGGCTTCCTGCTGAGCAGGGAGCCTGATATGGAACTCTATCCCCGGTCTCCGGGATCATGACCTGAGCCGAAAGCAGTCGCTTAACCAACTGAGCCACCCAGGTGCCCCTTCTCTTCTTTCTCTTAGTGTTCTCCATGCTATTCCTTATGTTCCACAAGTAAGTGAAACCATATGATAATTGACTTTCATTTCTCTCTGTCCTAAGTACCACCATCAGATTTATCACCTATAAAATTCTTATGCATTTTTCAAATCTCAATTGGTTTGCAAGTCTACAGTGTAAATTCCCTGAGTTTCTATGGGAAACATAATGCCATTTGATCACCAAATAATTTGACTTCTGGAAATACTGGAAGAACACCTTTCCCAGTCAGTGTTGTATGTCTGTAGGACAATGTGTCTGAGTCCTAGCCAAGGAAATGTGGGCAGAGGTGGTATGACTGATTTACCACCCTAGCCATAAAGCAATTTGCTTGATTTTCCATTCTTCATATACTTCTGCCTATATGGTGGGAAGTGAAGGAATGAACCTAGAAAAGCTGGCAAAACCATAAGTTGGAAGCAGCTTGGTTCCTAGTTCATCACTTGGAGGATACTTGCCTAGACATATCCCCACTCTGCATTAGACTTTTCTTGGATGAAAAGTAAACTCTTGTTTACCATGAAGCCACTGAGATGTCAAGCTTTATTTCTACTTCAGGGAAGCCTAATATATCATAACTAACACACCCAAGATAGATATATAGGATTCCTCTAAATGTATATTAAATATATATTTAATTCTAATTGTCTCATTTCATTTCCATCTATTTGGCATTACATCTTTAGATTCTCCAATGCTGGTACTATACTACATATTTACTGATTGGGTGAATGGATAAGGAAGGACATGTAGATTTATTCTGTAGGATTCCAGGAGAAAAATGTTTAGAAATTATTGAGAGAGATATTTTGATTGACTATGAAAAAGAAACTTTATAAAAATGGTAGCCGTGGATAATGGTATGGGGCTGCTTGTAGAGGTGGTAAGAGGGCTTAGTTGGTCTGGAATTTCAAGACTAATTGTCCAAACTGTAAGTCTAGAGTAGTCAGAGGACTTGCCCAAAGCATGTTCATAACAGAACTAGAAGTGAAATTGAATGTCCTGTGTCTGATGCCAATATTTTAATAAATCAAAATTCAGAAAGACTGAGTAACCAGAATATCAAATGTATACCAGATCTGAGTTCAATCCTGACAATTTACTAATATACGCCTTTAGGTTCATTACTTAACCTGGCTTAGGAAATTTTTCTCACTTATAAAAATGGGATATGATACCTTGATAGATTTTTGTAAGATTTTTTATGGTACCGGTTATAATTGTTATTATTACATTTGTTATAACTTTAGCAATTACCAAAAAATACTTCTTATTCCAAATCTACTATTTACATTTTACCAGATAGTGCTAAGTAAATTTCAATTATATTATAGACTAGAGAATTTTTGGCCACTAAATTGAGAACATGAATCCTATGGAAAAATATAGTTCAAGACTCAAATAACTGAATTGGAAGTGAATTTGAATGATTTTTTTCAAACTGGGGACTCTCTGAAAAGACATTTTATAACACGGGTGACTCCAATTTAATGCAGGCAGTGAGTCTGGGAACTCAGACCTTGATAAAGGCTGGAAAGTCCCAGAATACCATGCCCCTTCTTACATTCTTAGTTCCCATATTTTGGAGTAATATTCTTCAATCATGATTCCCATGAAAATGAGTAATATTTTAAGTGCAATACTATAGGGCCAGGGAAGCACTAACTTAATAAAATCATTACCCAAAGAGGTTTTTGTTTTGTTTTGTTTTGCGTTAGGATTCAGTTTGTGCTTATTTTGGGTCCATAATGTTCAAAGGTTTGCGTTTACTCAGGGAAAAACTCCTAGAGAATAGTCAGTGGGAGGGTCAGTCCAGGAACCTGGCCTCCTAGGGCTGCTCAGGGCCCTGGGGAGTGTCTGCTGGGAGGCAGTGAGCCAGGTATGTGTGATGACCTACATTCTGGCACATCTAGATAATGAAACCTGACTATGCCTTCTAATATCTTTGTAAATTTGAGAAAGTTACGAAAATCTTTAGAGTTTCAGTTTCCTCATGTGTAAAATAGGGATGATGATACCTGCCACTATCAAATTGTTGTAATGTTTGAATGAGAATAAACATGCATATATTACCTAGCACTGGACCTGGCACTTGATAGGTACTCAGTAACAATTTCTTCCTTCCTTCCTCCCTTCCTCCCTTCCTTCCTTCCTTCCTTCCTTCCTTCCTTCCTTCCTTCCTTCCTTCCTTCCTTCCTCCCTTCCCTTCTGTTAGAATTCTAATTAAGCAAGAGTAAAAAGAGATGGCCTCAATGAGCAAATCCAATTAAAAGTGCATTGAGTACCGGTTTGGAATTCTTGAACACAAATGCATACACTGTTTAAATTCCCTCCTCTAGGCATGCAGTGACTTCCATATCCTGCTACATGCTCCTGCCAAAATTCATCCATAAAATGATAAGTGTAGGGTAAGTGAGGGAGGACAGGAGCACTGACTCAGATCCTCTGAACAAATCCCCTCCCCTTGGGGAAGATTCTGGGGGAAGTCAGAAAAAATCCTACAGAAGTGACAGATTCATGGGGCACAGTACAAACTGGAGTTTGGTTTTTCTTTCCTCCTCTATTTCTCTGGGAAGCTGGGTAAATCACCTTTGATCTGTTAATCTTAGGATTAAAGATTAAACTCACTCCAAGAAGACTGCTTTGGCTTGGTTTAACGCAGTTTAACAACTTACTCCAAACGAAGCCAAGAAAGCTTAGCCTTTCATGCTGTCTTTATTAAAGTTAATAATGATGATGAGTCCTAGGACACATAGTACTTGCCCAGGAGTTATCTAATCCTTATATCACTGAGAATACAGGCAGACTGTCCTTCTACCTTTTACAGATGAAGAAACTGAACCACAAAAAAGCCTAAGTAACACTCCCAAGATCCCAGTATTAGGGAGTGGTGGAGTCAGAATCTGAATCCACCAGAGATGGCCGCAGAATCTTTGAGTTTAACCACGATGTCCTGATGCTGAGTTCATGTAGCAGTTCGTGATTAAAAGGCAATACCTCTTGAGAAAATGCGTGCATTCTTTTGAAGAATTCTTGCTGCAGATTTTTACTTTCAGTGAAGTCCTCTTTGGCCTGATATGGAATAAAAGTTGCCAAATATGTCACAAGATGCTGCCTTTATTCAAATAACATATTTCTCTTCAACTTAGAATTACATGTTTTTCTTCTACAGGGTTTTTTGTTTTTTGCTTTTTTGTTTTATTTTGTTTTGTTTTTAAACCTATGTATATCCCATAAGAGGGTCTCTACATGGGGTATGAGAACCACAGGGGTCTGCCCAGGGCAATCCACCAAGGTGTAGGAAATACTTGAGCACTTAGTCATTCTAACTTACTCGCTTAAATGTTCCACTGTTAGTGTCTTTTAATAAATAAAATATTATTTATTGTTATAGTAGTTCTATATAATTTATAAACCAATATTCACCTATATTAGAGATTAACCCTCAAAAATGTTTTTGATAAAGGTAAATATTCAAACAAGTTTGCAGATCACTATTTTAGAGGTCCTAGAATTTAGGAAATTAACCTTTAATGCTTTATTGCAATGAATCATTTTCATTCCTTTCATAGGACAATTGAACTTGCCTTCTAAAGACTCACTGGATTATTGGCAATATCAAAGCTACATATATTTCTGAGGGATACACTTTAACACAAAATTTTGAGATTTCTAGGGAGGGAGGAAGGAGAGAAAGATAGAAGGAAAGAAAAGTTGATATCTTTTTTACACAACATTAAGACATCTTTTCGATCACAGATTTTGTACACAGTCTTGATTTTTTTCCCCAGAGTCGGGAAACTTCCTAGGTAAGAAACACAGACTGTTCTTGGATTCAGCATATTAGGATGGTCATCCTAAACTGAACAAATCTGGGGTCTGGTGGGAGTTGGGGGAAGTTTCAAAACATTATTAACCTCATTTTACACACAAGGAAACTAAAGCCAGAGAGATTAAGTGATTTTCCCAAGGTCACAGAGCTAGTGACAGATGGAAGAATTTTTTTTTTTTAAGATTTTATTTATTTATTTGACAGAGAGAAACACAGCGAGAGAGGGAACACAAGCCGGGGGAGTGAGAGAGGGAGACGCAGGCTTCCCGCCGAGCAGGGAGCCCAAGGTGGGGCACGATCCTGGGTCTCTGGGATCATGACCTGAGCCGAAGGCAGTCGCCCAACCAACTGAGCCACCCAGGCGCCCCAGATGGAAGATTTAAACCCACATAATCTGACCCCCGAGGCCTCGCTCCTACCCACTACACTGTTATACTGGACCTCTCCATCTCTTCTTTCTTTCACATTTTTAAACTTCTTTTCCCTTTTAAGGATGACTTTGATTTTCATTTGAACATATTTATCTTGGATTTTGCAAGGTGGGGCCTGGGGGGCTTGCAGCAGAGAAGTCCCAGCATACTATGAAAGATTAGTTAAAGCCAAGAATATAATAAACATTGTCACAATAACCCACATTTTGTGTTGGTCCAACACTTCAGTTTTCAAAGTACTCACAGGTACAATACTTCTATATTTAACACTTCCAGACTCTTCTCAGGGAGGCAATATTTTTCCATTTCTGATAAGGAAAGAACCTGGCATACAAAAGGTTTAGTCACAATCAGAAGGCTAGCTAGAATTTGGGTCATTTGATTCCTGGCCCTGTGCCCTTTAAACAATTTGTCTAACTTATACTCTTTGATAATGGGCAGCGTAGGGGGGCAGTTATTCTTAAAGCTTTCTAATAACAATTCCTTACATTTGTAGAGAGCCAGATTCACAAGTAGGTTCTGTACCAGCTGTTAGTTATTGGTGATGACCAATTGTGTTAAGAAGGATTCTGAGGCTCAGACTCAGTTCTGTAGGAAATGAGTGCAATGACAGATTAGTGATGTCTTTCACTAGTACTTATGCCATGATTGAGGGAGCACCTCTAGCATATTCACTAAACCTCTTATTGAGATTTATGTTTTGGAGATTGATGTCTTATATATTGCTTCTTCCAGATAGAGTTATCCCTTTAGGGACCGTACAGCATTATAGTAATACTTCTATGGTTTTTATATTAACAACTACAGAAATATCTAATCTCATTTTTCTCACTCTCACTCTTTAAGTTAGAGACCTTATGTATCTGAGCATTTCCTCAGCCTAACAGGAATCCTGGCACATAGCAGGACTCAATAAATTGTTGTCAAACATTTTAAAGCTAAAAGTAATTTTATGAGATGAGCATTATCAACTGTCACTTTAAGAAGGCTGAGAATTCCATGAAAGTCATCTTGAGTTGACACAGAGCTAATGAGCTTTTTCTCTGTACTGTGTCTTACACCTAAGATGCAAATGGCTTTCCTCATGACCATTGGGATTTTTCAAAGTCATTAGTATTCTAGGACGGGACAAAAGATTTCTAAAGTTGCTCTCTCCAGCTGACCTACTGCACTTTGTTTGAAATTACACTGCCTGTATTTCCTGCAAACTTCATCCATTCCCTACAGACATGAAAAGGAATCGTTTCCACCGAGCCATCTTGCTAGAAGACCTTTACTAAAATTGTCCTGAAGAAGAAATTATTCTTCACCCCTGGGGTCACTTGGTAGCTAAACCAGACTTCTCGTTTTTCTTTTAATCTGTTCTACTTCACTGCCTTCCTTTTTGTGTGTTCTTAAAGGTATTGCCTTATTTACTTTGATGGTTTCTCAACTAATTGAATACAGCAGTGAGTTGTTCTTCTTTGACTATTTTGGATGTTTCTACCACCCTAGGGGGATGAGTCCCTATCGGACAGCTTGACTTTGAGATACTTGCTTATTGAAACCACTTTAAAAGCTATTGTTATTTATGATGCTGTTAAAAGTTTGCACATTTGACTAAAACATAGAGACTGCTGTGATACCATACTTAACGTGTGATGGCAACATTCCTGATTTATGGATAGGGAAATGGCTTCTGAAAACAAAAGAATGGGTAGATCTTGTAGCTTGATCTTAGTTTTATGTATATTGTCACCAAAGGGTCCTAAAAGATTAAAAAAAAACCACAACTAAGGAATTATCTTACATGAAGATAAGGAACACAAACTGTCAAATCATATTGAAACATTGCTTAGGAGAAAGAAGGAATTGTCTTAGAACTGGATCCTTCCTTCTAACATGGAGATGACTTCTTTCTGACTCCATAGGTAGCAAATATTTTCTGATGCCCTAACATAGGTGCACACGTGTATACACAGGCACACACACCCCACAGACAAGGGAAATCTTCCGCAACCGGTCACGGTGACATGTATCTCGTCCCTTCCTTTCTCCATCCTTCTCTACCAAATCCATGTTATGAAATGCTCTCAAAACTGTTTTCACCATGGTCAGGATTTTATGTGAAAAGCCCTAAAACTCTAAGAAAACATTCCTACTACCTTCTCTTTCTGCACACTGGCCCATACCCGATGACTCCCCAGAGCCCAGGGTTTTCCAGGCTTCTATCTTTAGTGAGCCCTGTGTGTAATGAATCATAGTGTCCACCTGTAAGTGTCATAAGCAGATGGTATAAATATGCTTTTGCATAATGTGACTCAAAACACATCTCCAGTTTTAGCTGGAGTTCAAACAATATTTGCAGTTCCAAGAAACCTGTGGCTTGCAGCTTCGGGGTCAGTGGGAGGAGAATACAGGAAAACGGAAGCCCGTGTCCCCTGCTGCCTGTCAATGCAGACTCCAGGGCAGGGGCCGGGGAGAAGGTGGAGTGGAGGAGGAGTGACAGGAAAGCCTGTTTTCCACTGGCTCTTGAAGCCATTCATTTTAAAGGCTCCCAAGAAATTGGTCTTTGGATTTTATGGGAGTGGGTGGTTTCACACACAGACTTCCCTCTTCCTGGAATGTCCTTCCCTTCCCGCAGGAGCCCTCCCATTTTCCCTGTTTGTCTTTGCTCTGGGTATCAGATCCCAGCTTCCATGTGCTTTCCTGTGGGAGGAGAGGCCTTCCCAGCCCCCAGACCAAGGGAAGGGGCCCCTGTTTCGTGCTCATGACACACCAGAGTGGGAATCCTCTAGGGCAGGGGTTGTGCCGTCTCCTACCTGGACAGAAGTGCAACGCTGCACACAGACACTGCTGGGCAATTAATACACCTCATTCATTTGAAGGCCTATCCCAATAAGCACTGAACCGAGTGAAATGGTCTTAGTACACTGAAGATGTGTATTCACTAACAGAAACTTAAGAAGGGGCTAAGCTAACAAATAATTTTTCTGCTTACCGGGTTTACCATGGGCACAAATATCAGTGTAGGGTAAGTGATCTTTTCATTTTTCTCATTACAAGCACCATAAAGTGTCCGAAGGCTAAAAGCTTGACAGTCTTGAACCAGTTTCTAAAATTGTACTCAATCAAATTTCATTTCTTAAAAAGTGTCTAGTCCTTCTTCAGTAAATAATCCTCTTTATCATATTTACATTAAGTTCACCTAAAAAGAGATTTTTTTGTAGTTTGTTTTAAGCTAGCACCATTAAAAATGCACAAGAATTCCATGCTGTGCAATCTTTATCTTTCTAATGATGCTACTTTAGTTGAAAAGTGTTTAAACAACTGGGACTTGCTCGTTATCAGTCATTTTGACATTGAGGATGATATATGAAATATAGCAATTCATGTCAATTATTCTTCACTGGCACACTTCATTTCTGAGCCTGTAAGCAAAATTTTGGGGAGCAAACCTTCAATGTTAATTGAAAAATCAATAAACTCCTGATGGAGTGAGTTTTGTGCCTTTTATTTCCCTAATTTTTAGAAGCCTCCTTAATTTAAAGCTGTGGTGTTAGCTCCATTAATATTATTTTGTGCAAAGGCAGATGGTGACTTTTTATTCTTCTAGCCCAAATGGAGACATGGATCAAATTATTTCTAGATTTATACTAACAGGATTTAACATTTCTTAAAGGGCTTTGTAGCACTGCAGACTTCATAAACAGGTCCTCTCATTCATCATCTATCTTTACTTCCCATGGAAAAACTACAGCCCCAGTTCTATCTGAGACAGGGACTCTCGAACATAGTTTAGGGGCAGGGAATGAATGTTTTCTATAATCGAAGCCAATCAGAGCTGGCAAGAATTATTCCTACTGGACTTCATAGAGGCTGACTGAGTCTGCCTTAGGGACCCTCAAAACTTACTGAACACCATCACCTTTGGTTCCTGAAAAGACCAATCCTCAGCAAGACTGTGAACCAGAATAATGTTCACTTACGGTCCACCTTCTCTTCACAGAGCCATCAACTGCAGCAAGGAGGGACATGCCTCCACCCCAGAGTAGAAATATGACTAGAATTAGTTTCTGAACCCAATGTGGAGACTGGCTCAATCATCTCCCAGTGACATGACCTGGGGAAATCAATTCGCCTCCTTGAGACAACACAGTCTTTGGTATGATGCAGCCCACGACACCTAACTCTTACCTTTGTTTTGAGGATCACATAGGTTAATGTGTATAAAACAGCTCAGTCAACCGAGAAGCAATCGGTACACATGGTTGATAATAGCATCATTCTCCATAAAGCTGGCTCTGGCAGAGAAATTGGCCAGACCATTTTATGATTGGTGTTCCCCCTCCCGGGCAGTTGTCTTGTTCAGATGCCAAGATTCCTCATACCTCTTTCCTGGAAACACCCAAATTTAAGTTCTTGATGTTTCAGAGGAAAAATAAAAGCTGTAACTGTCAGAACTCTGGTGGATTTTTTTTTTGAGATTTATTTATTCATCTTAGAAAGAGTCCACATGAGCAGGGGGAGGGGAAGAGGGAGAATGAGACAAGCAGACTCTTTGAGAAATGGGAGCTCAATTTGGGGTTCAATCCCCGGGACCCTGAGATCATGACTTGAACCAAAATCAAGAGTTGGACATGTAACTGACTGAGCCACCTAGGGACCCATTTGATGGAACTGTGAAAGCAAGTTAAATCAGTTACATAAATTGTGAAACACATATGGGTTTTATTTGTTCTATGATAGTTTAAACACTAACACATTATTTTTTTTAAGGACAGTAAATGAGAAACAGACTATGGGCACACGCTTTTGAGAGGCAGGCCGCTCCCATTGTCAAGAAGTCATGCTCTTTAAACCTTTTTTTCCTGCTAAGTTTGTGAGGGATAAAACAACAGAGATACAAAATATTGGCGAATGTTAGTATTACATAAAAAGAATTGCAATATTAAGCAGAAGAAACTGGGAAAGAGAGAAAAGAAGTGTTCGTCATTCGTGCAGCATAACACCACTGGGGAAGGCCAGCCAGTTCCTCACGCCCACACCCAACCTCTCAGGAAACCCTGTTGGCTCTTCCTTCAACATAGATCTAGAAAGTGCCTTGCCTGGATCGGTGCAGTAGCCTCCCAACTAGTTTCCCCCAACTGTGTCTGTCTGCCCAGTCTTCTCTCAATTCAGCAGCAGAATAATCTTTCTAAAATGAAAAAATACCTTGTTATTCTTCTGTTAAAAACCCTTCAGGGGCTTTCATCTCACTTGGAGTGAATGCCAAAATCCTGAAAATGCCCCAAAGGCCCTCCTTACCCCACTCTGTCTCTCTGACATTGGCCCTTCTCAGTCTTCTGTTGCCCACTCTGCATGCCTACATCTTTCTCCTTGTCAACAGGCATCCCGTGCCTGAGGGCTTTTGCACCGGCCACTTGCTCTGCCAGAGGCAGCTTCAGGAATTCATGCTCTTTTCCCAACACCAACCTGATTGTACTTGCATCTGCTTCAATTCTTTGCCTAAATAGCATCATCTCAAAGTCCACCGTGAACAATCTTTCCATTGATTCCCAGCTTCCTGATATTGTTGAACCTGCTTTATTTTTTCTGTAGCACTTGCCACCATGTAATATACCATATATTTTATTTAATTATTATGTTTATTATTGATCGCCTATCCTCCATCCATTTCCCCAATATGAAGAAGTCCAAGAATGCAAGGATATATGTTGATATGGTTCATGTATGGATCCAATTTGCAGAATGGATAAATGGATGATATTCCTGACCATATGCTTTAAAGAAGGTATTTTTCAAGGGAAACTTGAGAGAGAAACACAGAGCTTGGAAGATAGTACTTCATCAATAAGGGGAAAACCTAACAAAAACAGAGGGCAAGTTATAGAAAGACAAATGATGCAACTGAATTTAATGACAGAACCAAAACTGAGATTATAAAAGTTCCAAAGACTCATTTTAAGCCTCTAGTTTCTTAAAAAAAAAAAAAATATATATATATATATATTTTAGAAAGACAGAGAAAGTGCAGGAGGCAGAGTGCCGAGCAAGGGAGAATATGAGCAGAGTGGGCGTGAGAGGGACAAGAAGACTCTGTGCCGGCTGAGCATGAGCCCATCATGGGGCTTGATCTCATGACCCTGAGATCATGACCTGAGATGAAATCAAGAACCCAAAGTTTAACCCAGGTGCCCTATTAAACCTTCAGTTTCTAATAATATTAATTATTCAGCTTAGTTCTCCCTTTGTGCTTCCTATGAGAACTGGGAATCATTCTAGCTTTAAATTTTTCTTATGTTGAAAGAGTGGGTAAAATTTGGTGCAATAGAACAATGATGTTCTTGCTAGAATTTATACCTCAATTACTATGTCTTACAGCAAAAGCCACATCCCATTCCATATTTATCTTTCAGTCAATGTATTTGATGTCAATACGTTTGGGGAACGCTGCAGTTACGTACCGTCATTTGAAATCAGAAGAATAGTTTTTGAACCGGCAGAAGCGGGATTTTGTTGCTGCTTCTGTCTTAGGAGAATGCATGACAGTCCTGCATTCCCGCCAGCGGCTTTTGTCCTGAGCGAGCACTGCAGGTCAGACCCCCACATGGACGCCTCTTCATCCTGGACAATCTCATTTGTCAGCAACATGTTCACACGCCAATATGATAAGGGCTGAAAGGTGGGGAGGACCCAGTGTAGTTTAGATACTGAATCTGTTTCATACTCACCATTTTTCAGCACTTCACTCCAAGAAAGTGTTTTAAACCTTGTGTTTCCATGCCTCTATTTGGGAAGGGGGTGGCCATGTTAGCTGTTGAGCAAAGACAAAGTTGATGGCTACCAGAAGTTCTCTCTCACCCATTTCTAGGATATTCCCTGGGACTCTTTGGTCTCGCCTTTTATAAAGAAAAGCTTCAAGGATTGGGAAAATTGGCAGGAAATCGAACTAGGATAAATATTTGTATTATTTTTAGAGTGTCTCCAGAAAGGGGGCCAGATTTATTTTACTCGTTTTCTCATAGTGGGACCCCTTGTAGGGCCTAGATTATGTGTGTGACCTCAAATGGGGATGGCTGCATGGGACATCTTGGGACGCTGGGCACTGATGGCCAAGGCCCTCAGGATAGAAACCCATCTCCCCCACCCCATGCACAGAGAGACAGACAGACACACACACAGAAACATGCACACGTGCACACACACTGAATGCACACATGTCTGTGATGATGTGTGGCCACCTGCCTTAAGAATAGTGAGCAGAGGGTCCTTCACTGAATGTTCTAGATGGCATGAGGCCTCAACTCTTCTTATATGACACTGAGGAGAAGGTGTCATATGGAATCCTGGATACATTTATTCACTTTTTCCGGAAACATGGAGGCTCAGAGCAGACCATCCAATTTCCTAAAATAAAGTAAGATGAAGTTCCTTGCTTCCAAGTTTTGTGGAAAGAAGTTAAACCTGCTGTAACAGTTCAAAAAGGAAACTGAAGGAGGATTTATGATTTATGAATTAAGGATTCTCACACTGGTCTGTTTTTAAAACCACAAGAGGTCTGGGCAAGACCATTGCCATGTAATCTCTCGTGTTACAGGTTACAGTGAACTGGGAATTTACATGGATTATCATAACTAACAAAAAGATCACATTTTCTGTAAGATATCTATACGACTGCAGTAACACATTATTGTATCTGTATCATGCCATCTTTCAGAGTGTGGTCGCCAGCTCAGATCTACAGAGTCTATTCCTTCCAGAATGTGGAAATTGACTGCAAGGTCCTGCGCTTGATCTCTGCTTTCTAAAGCTAAATGGAGAGAAAGTGATACTGAAGTATCTGGTAATTCAGTCCACTGAGTGGAAAATCTGAAATGTTCCAGTCCTCAACATCGCTTTTAAATTTACCACAGAGATTATTTTTTAAAGTTTTAGCGGCTGTTGGCTCCATTACATAATGCTTGTTTCTGCACCCTGCTGAGAAGAAACATCAAGCTGAGAAACCCAGGCATTTCAGGCGTGGATTCTGTACTCTGTGGGTTCGTGGGAAAACCTTTCTGTGGTTAATTCCCCCAGGCCACCCACCCCTGTGGCCTTAGGTCAGGAACTTCTTACCTGAAACAGCGCCTGACGTTTTTCATCATGTAATGGCAGGGCAAGACCTTAAGGAAAACTCTGGCTTCCAAAAAATCGGCAGTGTGGACACCGGGCACAAAGCGGCTTGACCACATCACAGTGTGGGATTTGAGAATTCACTTTGGGAACCTCCAGTTCTTGAGGAAGGAGAAGACGTGATGTCGAATGGGTGTTCCCAGAGTCTTGGATGTTCCCTCAACATTTATTGCCAGCCTCATTACTGTGGATTCCCGCGGGGTATGCAGCAGACGCGGACCCCACTCACCCTTGACAGTGGGCAATGTTAGGAAACATCAAGACTTTATTCCAGCTCCCTTGAAAGCTGAGCTCCTTGATAGCAGAGTGTACAATCAATCATCTTTATATTTCCACTCCGTTTCTCAGAAATGTAGCAAAACGGGAATGCTGGCATTTTGTCACACTGAGGTCAAACTGCTCAAACTTCCATTGCCAAAGCCATTGGACAATTTTTCGCCCTCATCCCATTTAATCAGCCCTCAGTATTTGATGCGTTTGAGTCCTTCCTTCTTTAAATGTTCTCCTAATTTGATTTTGACAGTGCCTGGTTCAATATCTTCTCAATTCTCTCCTTTTCATTTCAAGTAAATTTTTATTGAATGATGGGTCTGTATCATGAACTATTACAAAAAGAAGAAGTCATCATTTGTCCATTTCTGAGTCATTTTGGCGGTACTGGGCATTGCCCCTAGGGTCTCTGATTTTGTGAAGTGATATATAAAATCATTTAAAGCCATGACTACTGCAAGGAATCTATTGGAGTTCAAGTGCTCCAGCTCTGCCGCTTGGTGGCTGTTCAGAAGTGAGTCCTCAGAGAGCAGATTCTGAAATGATTATTTCGTAGGTTGTTTATTAAGGAGTGCTCTTGAGACCAACACCATGGGCAGGAAGCAAGACTGGGCAAAAAGAGAAGTCGAGCTGTGTGCACTCTCTCATCAAAGGTAGTCGCATGGGGATCTAAAGCCCGAATAAGCTTTCAGAGTTATCTGAAGCTGGGGAGAAGAGCCTTTGCCTTTGTAACCCTGTTTTTGCCAATCGTTATTTGTAGGCTGCCGCCTGGAAGGGGCTTTATGATTTTGGGCAATGCAGCTCTCTTCCTAATGGAGCTGAGACCTGAGAGCTGACCTGCAGCAACACTGCCTGCCATTAGGGGAATTTGCCCTGGTCCTAGAGGCCAGGGCCTGAAGAGCCTCACAGTCCCCATTACCATTGTTCTATATTCTTCAAAGTCATCTTTCTGTACCTCACTTCCATGGTTACATAAAAGGAATAATGAGAGACGCCTGGATAGCTCAGGTGGTTAAGTGTGTGCCTTCAGCTCAGGTCATGATCCTGGGGTCCTGGGACTGGGCCCTGTTTCAGGCTTCTTGTTCAGTGGGGAGTCTGCTAGTCCTGTCCCTCTGCCCCTCCTCCCTGCTCATGCTCTGTCCCTCTCCCTGTGTCTCTCTCCCTTTCTTTCAAATAAATAAATAAAAATCTTTAAAAAAAACAAAACAAAACAAAACAGAATAGGAAAAATGATAGTACCTAGCACATGGGTTTGTTGTGATTTGCTTAAAACAGTTTTAAGCAAGTGCTCAGTAAAATTGGCTATATAGCTTTATTCCTTAGCCACTAAAGACAACATGTATTAGGGGACTGAATTCAATAGATTGCCAGACCATAACCTTGGACTCATCCTAGACTCCTATCCACATTGAATTCATAAATTCTGTTGGGTTTTTTTTTAAGATTTTTTTTTTATTTGAGAGAGAGAGAGAGAGAGAGAGAGAGAGAGAAAGCATGAAGAGGAGGAGAGGCAAAAGGAGAGGGAGAGCAGGCTCCCCTGCTGAGCAGGGAGCCCAAAGGGGCTTCATCCCAGGACTCTGGGATCATGACCTGAGCTGAAGGCAGACGCTTAACCAACTGAGCCACTCAGGCACCACTGTTGATTCTTACATTTAAACATTTTTCTTATTAGTGACCTCTTCTCCAGCTCCAACAACACTTCCTTAGTTGAAATCCTTATATGCTGTTGTCTGGACCATGTCTTTGCTTCCAGTCTTTCTCTCTTCCAAATAACCTTTTGTAAATAGCTAATGATCTTTTATACAAATGCAAATCCAACCATCCTTTTCCTGCTTAAAATCGATTGCCAATAAGACAAAGTACAAGTTTCTTAGCAGAGATACAATTGTTCCATTTCTTGCCCCTCCCTTCTATGTAGTAAATTCTCTAGTGGCAGCTAACTACTCTTAACTTACTTTAGGCATTGCTCTGGGACCTTAACCAATTTTTTGTGTGAGTGAGTTTAACTTCTCTCTGTAGCTAAAATATCTTTTCTTTTATGAAACCTTCTCCAACTCGTATATATAAGTGCAAAAATGCACATAGATCTTCCTTTCTCTGCCTATGGGAAAATTCCTATCTCCTCTTCTGTTCAGGTCTGGATTTAGAGTACTTAACATATTGTATCCTAATGTGATATGGTGAGCTCTGGAATTGGACAGTCCTAGATTTAAATCCTAACTCAGCTCTTAGTGGAGTGACCCTTGAGCAATCACACCCTTGATTTTCTCAATTTCCCCTGGAAGGCACATGTAAGCGTTAAGTGAGAAAATATATGCCAAATGAATGAAGGGTGCACTCGGTACTTAGTAGATAATGAATATTATGGTATTTATCTGCCTGTCTCCTTTATTTATTACAAGCTCATTGACAGAAGAAGCCTTATCTTCTATATCTTGGTTTCTTTGACGTATAGGAGAATGTCTGGCATATTAAATGAATAATTGCTCGATACAAGGCTAAATAAAGAAAGTCTTGATATGTATCATTTATCATATTGAAATTGCACAGTAGTGTAAAGGACAGACTTCCAGAAAAAAAGTAAAGTGTCAAGTATGACACAGAAATTTAAGGAGTTATTATTCTGTTTTAAAATGAAAATGCTTCTTAACCTCTCTTTTGAAAAAGTGAAAGCTGTTTCAAAGATTAACTCATATGTGGTTGTGTCATCTCAGGTAGATAAATATTATTTTCCCCTGCTGATGGAAATAAAAATCATACTAACTAGTTAATGGTAGTATGGTATTTGTTCATTCCTTGATTCAGCAATTGTTGAGCATCTCCTAAATGTGAACCATACTAGGTGCAAGTCATTAGAAGATGAACAAAGGCCAGTATGGTTCTTGCCCTCATGAAGTCCGCAGTCTAGCTGGGGGGATGGCTGTTACATCAGCGAGTAGTAGTCAAAGTGTAAGACCTCTCACAGCAGAAGTCCAGGATGTTATCATGTAACAGACTGCCTAACTCATCAGGACGTAGCCAGAAGAAGGAAGAGTACAGCAGGGCAGAGTACAGAGTTCCTAAGGGGCTTTGTAGTCCTTATTAAATCCTTAGACTTTATGGAAGGGTACTTTGTAGAATGAAGTGAGGGAAAAAAACAATATTTCTGCTTTATGAAGACCACTCTGACTCCCATATGGAGATTGGATTAAAAAGGCCAAAACTGAAGCTAGAAAGATCAGGGAGGCTACTAGCAATCTGGGCAGTCAAGTCTTCAGCCCCAGAATCTGATCACCATTCACTATTTCATTGTCTTTCAAAGAGTATTATGATATTAGGTTAATAAAGAGTAGGTACTGTAAGTGCAAGGGCAATAAGGATTCTGTGATTACATAAGAAAAATAATACTTAACATGTAAAGGAGCATTTAGAAAATAATTAGCTTTTAGCTGGAGAAATTTTGGTTCACAAAAGGAAGTATGTCACCTAAGTCCCACTCACTAAGTACAATCTGTGTGTTTCACATTGTACCAAGTCCTGGAGGCAAGAGAAAAAAAATAGAGGCAAGTTCCCTAATTCCAAGGAAATTTAATCTGGTTGAAGAAAATAAATAGTTCCACTTAAGTGAATTACAACGAAGGATAAAGTGTGACTTTGAGGCTAATTTTGTTCCCACTCCTCTAGCTAAGCATTTTCCACATCCTTGATAATGAATGGGAAGCCCCTCTGTCTGAAGGAATACTGAATTTTCCTCTTCTCTGTAGGAATAGTTTGCAGAAATAGGGACAGAGTAGAAATATATCCCCATTCTTACTTCTTTAACTTCTCCCTGTGTGTGTCTCAGACCCTGTTCAGATGATTGGTGGCTTGGAGCCACATATTTAACTCCTTATCCCCAGAGCAGACAATGAATATGACCGTGCAAAAGGGCTTGAAGTCCCATAGTCCAATAAAATGGAAATATTGTAATTATGCAACAAGACTTTGAAGAATATCATATATGTAGTTATTGGATATCGTGTTTTTATGACAATAAAAATGTTTTTTTAAAGCAAAGGCAGTTTCTTATTTTTAAAATAGCACTAATAATTTAATTGTTATAAGGCAATGTAAATGTTTCTAAAAAAGAAAATACAGTTTAAAATACAAAAGTATGTCAGGACTTTGCAGTGGTTAGGTCTGGAATTTGAATCCTGGTTCTACTCTGACAAATATATGAACATAAACAGATTACTTATCAGCTATGTCCCTTAATTCCCATCACTAAGATAGAGGTAATAAGGATAGTCACCTCACTAATGTCAGGAGGATTAAATGAGTCAATACATATAATGAGCTTAGAATAATGTTTGGCACAGAAACAAACTTTCCTTCTTTCTTTCTTTCAAGATTTTATTTATTTATTTATTTGAGAGAGAATGAGAGAGAGAGAGAGAGAGAGAGAGAGAGAGAGAGAGAGAGAGAGCGCATGAGAGGGGAGAAGGAGAGGGAGAAACAGACTCCCTGCAGAGCTGGACCCCGATGCAGGACTCAATCCCAGGACTCCAGGATCATGACCTGAGCCAAATGTAGTCACTTAACAACTGAACCACCTAGGTGCCCCAGAAATGTTGTTTGTTATTATGTTGCTATTTTGAAGATTTTGAGAACATGTGGTCCTATCCACCAATAAACTTCCATAAAGCTATGAACATGTGAATGCTTGCCTGTGGAACTGACCACAGCTCATACTAAAGGCAACTACTACCCTACCCCTCACCTACAATTCCGAGTTGTATGGCAAAGCATTTATAACTATTCATCCTGTATTCCACATGAAGATTTCAAAATTCCACTGAGGACTATAGGATGGAGAAATGGAAGTTGAGAGAGCATCACTTCATGTCGGGCTCTAATCATCTCACACAGAAACCATATCTAAAGGTCCAACATAGTCTTTGAAAACAAAGATGTAGGGTGGTGCCAGGCCAGATTAAAGGTCTCTGGAGTTGTGGTTGTGCACACCCTGTTTTACGGTTGTGAGAACCCACTTCACAACCAAGGACACATGGACCTTCTTTCAAAGTTCCATCTCTGAAAATTGTAGGCCAGATGAAATATCATGTTGCAACAAATGATTATCAGTCACAAGAGCATGGAAGGTTCTTATTCATTAAAACGAATCTATTGAGTACCTACTCTTTGCCAGGTTTCTAGACAGACATGAGATTTCCAATAATTCAACCCTCTAGCCAAGAAAGTTCCAGTTAATGGAGGAAAGAGAAAAGTAAAAATTTCCCAAATGGTGTAATAATAGAGTTACGCAAAATTCAAGACAAGGAGACAAGGGGAGTGAGGACAGCATGATGTTAGAGGAGGCTATCCTCAGAGAGGCAGAACCTGAGCTGAATTGTGAAGGACAAAGAGAAGTCAATCATTAAATAAGATATTATCATGAGAAGAGCATTTTAGTCAGAAAGAATAAAGTCCAGAAATGGCACGTTTAACAAAGTGCAAGTATCTCAGTATGTCTAGGACATAGAACCTGGGGTAAATATTGATGGGAGTTGAGACTGGAGAAGAGTTTTGTCTTGAATATCTTGTCAAGCAGTTTCGACTTTATTCTGTGGATAGTAGGGGCCCTGAGTGATTTTTGACAAGATAATAACACAATCTTATTTTTTGTTTTACAAAGATTCCTCCAGATGCACTGTGGCAAATGGGTGGGTGTAGGGAGAGCTACAGAGATTCTTGTATAATAAATGACAGGTGATGAGGGTTGGCATATATCATGCTGGGAATGAACATAAGGGATAAATCAGATGCGGAGTACAGAGATAAAACTTATAGGACTAAGTTATTGATTAACTAGAAGTGTTGAGGAAAAAAGAGAAAGTAGGAGTCAAAGAAGATCGCCATATTTCTGATGTAAGTAAAAAATTAGCAAATAGAGATGCTGATGATTGGCACAGGACACAAAATTGAAATAGATGGTAAATCAGGGGATGGGCTGGACCATTTTCAGAGTGTCTTTCCATTCCCCTGTGACCTACTGCAAACACTTTTCTGGTTATCCAGAATTCTTTCTCCTGATCACGTTACATATTAATTCATAAGAAGGGCAAACAAGAGGAAGGATTATATATAGATTTCTATTATGTTATACTTGACCTTAATTCACTTGCAATGAAAACTGATCATTTATAGAGAGTAAACGTGATTTTTAAAGCCCAGATATGTCACATCTTAGAGGATAAGACCTTGATTTAGAAAGTATTGCATTAATAATAATAATAATAATAATAATAACTGATGTTAAATTGGCCCTTACTGTGTATCAAGCATTATGTTAAGCTTTTCACAGGCATCATTTTGTTTAAGCCTCACAATGAACCTATGAGTCAAGTACCAGTATTCTTCCCATTTTACAGATAGAGAAATTTGAGGCTTAGAGAGTTTGATCACCCACCTTTAAAAAGTTAGCCAGGATTCAAAATGAAGTCCTCTGATGTTGTGGTATGAGCAAAGGAGTGGGGATTCAGAAACCTGGTTTAGTGTCCTAATATCACCATTTATTGGCAAAGCACAGTCACATCACCTTTCTTCCTATGTAAAATATAAGTCAAAGAGGGACTTGCTAGGGTAGGAGATTTGAAAATGTTGAAATCAAGACCTCAGTAGCCCTTTCAAATGTTGGCATTCTATGATTTTGATGTGCACGATGGAATGTTCATTCTGATAGTGACTCTGAACTCTAAGGGATATGGTGACTGGTCCGTACCATATGCAGAGGGGACAAGCATGTCACTGAAAGGAAGGCAGAATATTGTCCAATAAATGTGATCACTGGTTTGATTCAGACATTTATGAAAACTCTTCTGTGTTTCTCCTGGCTATGGTTTTATACTCAACCTAAGGAATTTGGTTTATTGCTATTTCCTTTATAGGAAAAAGAGTGAGAACAATTTCTCCAGAGGAGAAAAGTCTTGTTCTCCCCTAAACAAGGATTGTGGTCACTGTCTATGTTTTAAAACGATTCAGAAGGGGACTTTTTGTAAAGTTCAGTTCTCTTGAATTTTGTCATCTCTCTTTTACCTTGTGGTTATATTGCCCAAATATGGTAGAATAAAAACACTTCTAAGCAGAGAGTTGGAGAGTACAAATATTTCCAGGAAAACCCACAGAAAGGGTCTTTTCAAACTGCAAATGGGGGCAGCAAAGTGAAAGGTGAAAAAGTGAAAGGTGAAAACACTAGCTGTTTCTAACTTTGGTCTTTTACATTATGCTTTGAACTACTATTTCATTTTGGCTATAAGGAAGTTATGGGGCTTTTTGGTAATTCCTTTTCTTAGGAGATAAAACAAAATGCCCACTTTAGACATTTAAAGCTTTGTGATGTTATCCTACTCCTGGGGTTGAGAAGAAAATATGCAAACACTCAAGTCACAATACTTGTTAGCTGTATAACCAGATAGAATCCCTGAATCTCCATTTCTTATCTGTAAAATTGAATCAACATCCTTCTTTCGAAGGTTGTCATGAACTTTAAATGCACTAATATATGTAAAATACTAAGCCCAGTGCCTGGCTGACGTTCAATAGATGAGAACTAATCATATTGTTCAAAAAGAGCAGACTGGTATTCTGACTTAACAGAAGTAATACTAATAGCGTAGTATGTCTTATCCATCGGCATTACCGTCTACAAGACATTCTTCCACCTTGGCATAGTGAGCCTTTTTTTTTTTTTTAAGATTCTATCTATTTACTTGACAGAGAGAAACACAGCCAGAGAGGAACACAAGCAGAGGGATCGAGAGAGAGAGAAGCATACTTCCCGCCGAGCAGGAAGCCCTATGTGGGGCTCGATCCCAGGTCTCCAGGATCATGACCTGAGCCGAAAGCAGTCACCCAACCAACTGAGCCACCCAGGCGCCCCATATTAAGCTTTTTTATAGTGCACATGAGTAAAAAAACAGATGCTGCATCAATAAACCAGCAGCACAGAAAATAATTAACCCAATATGCTTGCATGCGTGGAAGTTTCTATCAGAAATTACAATGCTTAGGATCTGAATTCTTCTTGATGGCAATCTGAGCTCAAAATAGTTTTGTATGCGCATTTTTGTGTACTTTCAGGAATATCTGCTGTCTATGGTTGGTTGTGATTATTTGTGAAAAGCAGACATGGGAAGAAGATAAATTGTGCTGGATTAATGAGAGTGTCCGAGGCATAGAAAGAATATTAATATACTTTCTACAAAAATGGACTGAGCCAACTGAGCTCAGATATCAAACCTATCTGTGTATACAAGGATGTTAATTTCAGTGAAAAGTCTTGGATGAATACCAATACATTCTGGGAAAAAGAGTTCATATTATACAGATTCCTTCCCAGAGATCTTTGCTATCCACAAAGGAACCATTCCTGAAAAGACAATTATTTTCTTCTTTGGCTCATCTTTGAGAATTGCTTGAGGTAGGTCATTTTGCATCCGAAGACCACCACAAAGTTCAGAGAAGGTAGGAGGGGCCTTTCCTTTAAATTCTTGGTCAACCATTCACATTTTCCAAAAGTTAGTTGACAATTACAAGGTTTGGGGACTTCCAGTTATAATTGTATTGCGAAAATAATAAGAGAGAAAACAAGCAGAGGTTATGCTAACAGGCCCCCAGTGGCTCTCAAAGACATGTGGTTCAGTCTTTGAAGGCAGTTTCAATAGGTTTTCATGAGAAATAAGTGGAGTAATATGCTCCCATTTTAGGTTTTACAAGTCATATTGTTTAATGTCCTGATGTCGTTTCTTGTAAATTTGCTTTAGGGATTTACTTTATTTCCTCTGAATTACTACTGTTTTGGAAGTCAAAACTACTGTATCAAGCTAAACAAAATAGGGGGTTGATATTCCATCTTTATTCCTGTTTTTATGTTCTTTAATAAAATTAATTCAAGCTCATAAGTTTTTTGTTTGTTTGTTTGTTTTGTTTTATTTATTTATTTATTTGACACAGAGAGAGAGCACAAGCAGGGGGAGCGGCAGGCAGAGGGAGAGGGAGAAGCAGTCTCCCTGCTCAGCAGGGAGCCCGATGCCAGACTCGATCCCAGGATCCCAGGATCCCAGGATCATGACCAGAGCCAAAGACAGCCGCTTAATTGACTGAGCCACCCAGGCATCCCAAGCACATAGTTTTTAAAAGATAAAATAGATACCGAAAGCTGAAAGAATGTAAAGTAACAATTTCCCTTCCTTAGCATTGCTTCCCCAAAATATCCCTTCCAAAATTTCTTTTTCTATATGTCCCACCCCCTACAAAAAAACCCACTCCAAAACCAAACCCAAAACCCAAACAAATTTTATGTGTAGACATACTCCTATATATTTTGTTTGTTTTCCACAAATAATATAATATACTGTCAGATATGTTAATTTCTCACTTAATATATCTTGGAAACTTCTCAATCTTAACACATACAGATCTATTACATTCTTTTTAACATATGCATGTCATTCCATTTTTTGGATGTACCATAATATGTCTTACCAGCAATTTCTGCATCTTCTTACCACAAATACTGTTGTAATGAACAGGGTAAATTTTTTGCATGGTATTTCTAGAGCAATGGGTAAGTACATTTTAAATTTTGACAGACATATTAATTAATCTCCTACTAAAAGTATGTGAAAGTGCTTATTTTAGGCAGGATTTATTTGCCTCTATCTGTGTGTCCTCCTCTACATCTGGTTGAGGGTGTGGTGTCAAGCAATGTTAATGGGAAAATGTAAATGAAAGATAGAAACCTTAGAGACAACAAAGATGTTATTTTAATCAGGGTCCCAACAGGGAACAGAAGACACACTCAAATTAAGAAAATTTAAGGATGAGTCATTTACAAAAGGACTATTTACAAAGATGCAGGTATAGGGAATACCCATGGAAATGTGCAAGTTCCCAGAGCTAGTAAATAATGGCTGAGTTGTTACCACCGCTAAGTCGTCATGAAGGGATAAGGAAGCTGATATTGGATTGTAAAAGGAGTCAGGTAGATACATTCACCTTGAAAAGAGGACCAGTCTTACACTGAGGGTCAAGGCATCATGAGGGTCCCTTCCCCTGTGATGCTGCTGTGGCTTCCCATTGGCTTAGCCAAGAGGAAGCTAAAACACTGGCCTTTAATGGTCAATTTCACAAGGCAAAAAGGACGTTTGCCACAGTGAGTAGATCTGATGGAGCAGAAAATTCAAATTACCAAACGCAGAGGTGATTTCTATTTTCAGCGATTTTAAGAATAACCATCCCAAAGGAGATAGAGACCCATACAACTTTTATAAACATTAAGGACCAAAGTCTGTAATTTTTTTTGGTAAAATATTATCCTGTCCATTATCTACCTATCTTACTTTGTTAGTTATCTGAGGGGAGAAACCATGTCTAACGTATTCATCACACTTTGGGCAGAACCCAGAATAGTGCCTGACACAGATGAAGCACTTACCTGTTGAATAAATGCGTGAATGAATAAGTGCCAGAAAGAAAATTTTCTTATTTCTGAACTTGACATACTGTATTGTTCTTTAAGCCCATTTCCTCATTGTTAATGAATTTTTTAGTGTTGGTGGTGAACAATCTCCTTGTGGAGATGACTGGGCTTCTGAAACCTGAAATCATATTTGGTTCTGTTCCTCCAATGTGTTCACCTACATTGTGAGTCCCAGGTGTATGGGATTTTTACCCCCACAGAGAACATATCTGATGGGAATAATTATAGATGTATAAATGGCACTCTAGGTGATAGGAGGCTTCCACTCCTTTTCTCCCCAAAGTGCTTTATTTTCCTCCAGCTTTACTAAGAATTAACGAAACTGTATATAAAGTGTAGAGTGTGATGATGTTATATGGTTACTACAATCAGGTAATTAACACATCCATTACCCCCCACAGTTACTAGAATCCATACTGTACATTAGATCCTCGATCTACAAAGTTTTCTGAACTTAAATTAGTCATTTCAAATACCTTATATATGTTATCTACTTCCTTAGTGGAGACTTTTCTTCTTTTACTCACATAAATCTAGATTATTATTCTTGGAAACTTTCTCTGGACTTGGCTGATACTCTTTCCATAAAAGTACTGATTACACGGAATTGTATTTTTTCCTTGAATGACTGTATTAAATACAAAATTTTGTTGTCTAGTTGCCTGAGGGATCAGACTCCCATCTTTTCATGATGGATCCACAAACATGGAACTCAACATGTAATAGAGGCTGGTCAGATAGAATGGCATTTATTCAAGAGTACAACATTCTTCTCTTTTCTAGGCTCTTCCTGACACATTCTTAAACTTTATAGATGCAGCAAGAAAATTGATTCTCACTCTTTCCTGCTACTGAATAAAGAGCATGAAAATCAACATGGTACAACAGAATAAACTTGGGCTTTGATACGAAACACACCTGGACTCACATCACAGTTTTGTCCTTTCTAGCTTGATAACCTTGAGCATTATTTGACTTCTGTGAGAATGTAATAGGATTACATACATAGTAAATTCACTGACATGGTAAAATATAATCTTCCCTTCCTCTACCGCCTTCCCCTTAAGGATATCAAAAACTGTGCCCTAGTTAAAGTCAAAGGATGAGACAATGGATTTAAATAAGGAATTTAAGGAATTTGTAATTTTAGGAAAAGGGCAGGGCATAATGGGAATCAGCATTCTCTTAAACTTTCTTATCTCTTAGGCTGGGGAAAATTAATGTTAGTATTATTTTATCTAAATAAACCACTGAAAAAAGTACTATAGAAGTTTATGTCCAGGGGCACCTGGGTGGCTTTTGGCTTGGGTTATGGTCCTGGGGTCCTGGGATCAAGCCATACAGGGGGCTCCCTGCTCGGCAGGGAGTCTGCTTCTCCCTGTCCCTCTGCCCTTCTCCCCAGTTTGTGTTGTCTCCTTCTCAAGTAAATAAATAAAATCTTTTTAAAAAGTTTACATACATTCACTCCACCTTTTCTATATAAGCTGTTATTTAAATTTTTTAAGGAATGAATTTGAGCCAATGGCTACTGGAGTCTAAATGGTGATGAAATACCCTTGCTCTCATCCAAGAACTATCAAAGGAAGTGGAGGACACGGAAGGCAACTGGGTTATTGGCATTCCACCACAGTGAGAGTTTGCACTATACACAAGAGGGTCATTCAACAACAGCTGTGGCCACTGATAGAGAACAGGGCCACTGTGGGACTCTGGCCCACAGGGAGAATGTGGAGGGGAGACCTCACCCCCCTCTCTCCTCACCTTGTTATCTCCCACCAGTACTACTTCCCTGCTGAACACATTCAAACCCAGAAGCCACAAGGCAAATAAGGCTGCGACTCCCCTAAAAGGTACAACCTTCCAAGACATAAGAACAAAGGCCGATGAAGAATCAGTAACCTAGAATGAGTCTCAGACACAGGAAATTATAATATGTGTGTCTGGACATCACTGCAGTGTGACTTCACATTTGGTTTTTGACATGATGCCCGAGGGGCACGCGGATCCTCATCTAAGGGTCTGCTTGTGATGAACTCAGCCAGAAAAAGGGATGGGGCTGCGTCTCTATCTGAGATTTGCGCACTGCAAGGCCCGTCGTGTTATCTCCTGCCTGATGCCAACTCTTATCACATACTCGCCCCAGAATCTGTTCAAGCGGCATTTTTTTTTTCCTGGTCTGATCCCCAAATGATTAAGTACCACTCAATTCTGGCAGTAAGACCCGAAGGCCTTTTTTTTTAATGTTTTGTTTTTGTTTTTTTAATTCAGGACACCAGTGCAGTAGCAAAACAATATCAGAATGCATTTTCAAAAATTTAAGGAAATGAATCAGAAGCTAAAAGAATACCCCCTAACAGAATTGCTAAGTGTTGATGAGTTAGAAATCTTAATTTTTCTAAATTGCATTAATTGGGTTCAAATTCTCACCTTGCCTCTTGCTGGCAAACTGCTTGAAATCTTTGTATGTAAGTTTTCATACCTGGGAGATTGGGGTAAAAGAAGACAGCTATTAGGTTTAAATGTTTCAATACACCTAAAATTCTTATAAAACTCCTGGCATATATTAATGATTAACACCTTAATAAATGTTATTTTACCTGTCTTAGCAGAAATACCTTCTACTTGTAGTCAACAAACTTGTAGCGAGCACCCACTTGATGGAAAGACCTATAAAAAATGGTTTATGTACTTAACACTAGGAATTAATAGAAAGACCAGACTAGTCAATGTAAGCTGGCTCATGATAAGACAGGAAGTCCTAGAGATTTGGTTACCTTAACGCCCATTACTGGGGTTGCCACAAATGCAGACTGGCCAGCCATTGGCTGGCATGTGAACTAGGCAAGAGAGGAGAAAGGAGGATTTGTTAAATGGTATCTCCAGGGACGCCTGGGTGGCTCAGTCAGTTAAGCATCTGCCTTCAGCTCAGGTCATGATCCCAGGGTCCTGGGATGGAGCCCCACATCAGGTTCCTTGCTTAGCGGGGAGTCTGCTTCTCTCTCTGTTGCTCCCCCCGCTTGGGCTCTCATTCTCTGGCAAATAAATAAAATATTTTAAAAACTGATATCTCCAGCATTTGTGATTAATATGGCAATTGTTCCTTATTCAAGATTGATTAATTATACTTCTAAATTTTTGTTTCTTTAAGGTCTTATTTACCTTCTTCTCCTTTTTGAATTTTTTGAAAAAATAACTCTGGTTTTAGGGATTTTTGCTCCCAGAGCAGCTGCCCAAAGACACAGGTGCAGTCTTACTAGCACTAGGGCTTCCCAGCTTTGGGACACTGGATCACTCTCTCCCAGCACTGATGCGTGATTTATGAAATGAACCTAACACACACCCTTTTTGCTGCCCTCATAGAGCATCGAGAGGACCAAATATGCTAAATGGATGTGCCAGGAGGCGTTTTTAAAGTGTAAGCCTTTGTTCAAATGTCAGGGACAGAGGTGTTACCCTATAGTATGCCTACGGCTACCACACCATCGTGCTTGAGGACATGGGTTTTGCATTTCAGATATACTTGGGTTTGAATCCCAGCTTTGCCGCTTACTAACTGTGCAGACGTGGTTGAGTAATTGACCTTTCTGAGCCTCATTTGTTTTATCTATGCAACGGATTATATTGAGGATGGATTGAGTTTACCTGTATAAAAGGCTTAGCACATTGGCAAGCTCATGGCTTGATAAATTCTTTTTTAAAAAGCTATTCCTTGTGATGGAGGTGGGGTAGGAATGGGTTGTGACAGTTGAATGAAGAAGCAATCCTGCATCTTAACTTCACAAGGAAGCAGAGTCATAGCAGGGGTACTGGCTGGCTGAGTCTGTAGGCGTGCAACTTTTGATCTCCGGGTTTTAAGTTCAAGCCCCATGTTGGGTGTAGAGATTACTTTAAAAAAAAGATTAAACCTTTATATATATAAAAAAGAAAGGTCATAATTTAAGGGAGAAACCACCCATGTTTGCACTTGGCTTTCTTGCTCAGCAAGATTCCTTGAAGAAATTTTGAAATGTTCGAGTCAGAAGCAATATGGAAAAACAAAACAGGTTAGGTTATGTTTATAGCCCTAGGTCATGCCTGTGACATATGCAGAAAGTAGATAAGGCTTATAGCTTCTAATTTAAAAGGGGGGTATTTATTAAACTAGATAAGGGTCTAGAATTTATGATAAATTCTGGTTCTGTTTCTTATCCAACCACTTTTATGTTTTTACTAATTCACACTTCTAAAGTTACATGGGTCATGTAAAGCTCTTTTATCACCTACCCAGTCTTTGCTTTCAGTAGACACATAAAGACAGCCAGACTTGCAGACACCCAGAAACAATAGCAGGAAAGTAGAGAATTTGCCTAGAAATTGAAGGTGAGTCAAATAGGAAAAGCCTTCGTAACCAAGAGCAACCAGACAGCGTCTAATGTGACTTTGCCACATAAAAGACTGTATAACAAAAAAACCACCACTATCCCAAGCTGAAGAGTCTTGCCAAAAACACACATGAACCAGCATTTCCTGTCTGTCACTGAGCTGCCAAGTTGCTATAACATTATGTCTCTAGGTGTGACTTTCAATATAGATAAACAATTTCTACTTTCTTTTCAAAGATAACATTACCAACAGCATACTCCAGACTCAAAGTCTGGTTATTTTCTCACTTCATATTTATTGACCCTTTATATCCTTTTCATAATTGACCTCTGTTTTTTATGTATGCATATGGATATGTATAAATGTATGCATGTATATACACATACACATAGAAAAATACATACATGTTAAATGGATATTTGGAGAGCATATAAATCCTAGACCTTAGGGTTAGAAGAAAAGTTAATGATGACTTAGTCCATCCTTTTCTTCCAAATGGGAAAAATACTGAATCCAAGAGAGAACAATGATTTGCTGCAAGTTTCACAGAAGTAAGGCATGGAACACCAGGATCTTTTTCTATTTCATTTTATCTTTCCACGATGTAATGCTGCCTTTCAAAATAAAAAACCAAACAAACCATCAAAAGATAGAGACAAATGTCTGAATGTACAGGGGGATTTTTATTATTATGGATGCTGGAGTCACTAACATGAGGGAGATCACATGTCCTAGTTTGCCAAGAATAGTTTCAAGTTTGCACCCTCGTCCTTTGTAATAACGAATAGCACCCTGTCCATTCCCACAAACGTGTGATTTGGAAGATAATTTATATGATCTCCTTAACTAAAACACAAGTTTCATGTTGAATGTAAAGATTCCCAATTTACATGCAAAAAATCTGAAGATAAGTTCTAAATCTTGACTTTCCATAAAGAAAAATTCGGAAACCGTCACAAGAGCTTGGGATTTCAAAGGGGGGCAGGGGATAGTATGCATTTGAAAATGATCATGGTCACACACAAAGGCCATAACAGGGCTAACCCTTGCCAGGAAGACCCAAGTGTGTATGTGCGTCTTTGCAAGATGTCTTCAATAAGAGTTTTGGTTCTCTCTTTCATTTCTGTTTATTTTTAACAACAACAACAAAAAAAGAAAAATACATGAAAGAGTAGTAAAGCCATTCTGTGACCGAAAAAAATACACACACACACACAGCTGGGAGTTAAGCCCCAAATACATGACTTAGCAAAATGTGACTTGAGGTTAGTTGCTCTATATCTCTGGGTCTTATCATTTTTATCATCTGCAAAATAAAGGGATTTAAACACACTATCTCTGGCTCTTTCCAGGTCCAATTTTAGACTACCATAGACTTGTTTATTAATTTCCATTGTAGCCTTCCCAGGAAGATGTATTACCCACCTCTTCCCGGCACCAGAAATTTGCCCCGAGTTCTCTACCATACAAGTTTTTCCCAGAACTTTCAGAACGTCAGAGAATTCCTCCTTCTGCCATTTGGCTTAGGCATCAACACAAGCTAAAGACGTAAAGTTGGTACGTTGAGAGTGCATCTCTCCATCCATGTCCAGACTGGTTCACATATTACTTGTCTGTCTCACATTTTTATTCTATTTGCTTCATGGCAAACCAAGACTCTGTAGATATGGATGGATAAATGTGGCATGGCCAATCGGCTCAACTCTGCTTTTTCCCCTAGTTGATTCAGACCTGGCCCAGCATCTTGTGTTGACAATGGAGAAAGCTGGAAACGACAGGATTAGATATGCTGTGACCCTATTTGATGGCATGAATAGACTCAGCTTCATTTTTCTGGCCTCAATTGCTGAGTTTTAATGAGAAGTCCAAAGGTCAATTTCTTTTTGACCAACATATGAAGAGAAAACTGATAGCTGGGGAAAGTTGATCGTATTATTCGCTCTGCGCGCACATGGCAAATTGGTTTTCTATTTATGGAAAATGTTTTTAATTAGTGCTCGAACTGTGCATTAAAATTGGGAATCTATAAATAGTTCACAGATGTGATATTTTATACCTTAAAATTCAAAACCTTTTCTTTCCCTCATTTGATGAATTCTAACCCATAGCTCTCTGTTTACATGTTTGCTATTTTGGTTCTGTGTAATTCTAGAAATAACTAGTTTCAGACAGTTATGGTTTAGTGAACGCAGGGAATTGCTTTAGCTAAAATTATTGTTGCTTGTTTCTAAAACTCCTACAGAATAAATCTACGGTCTTCGGAAAAGCAGAAGTTATTTCCAATGACACATACTATTTGCTGAAAATTTACGGTAGATTGACTCATGCATCTTTGCATCGTACTTAGAATAAAATACTATAGCTTTGGTTGAGGGGTAGATGTGTCAGTGGCCTTGCTGTGGCTTAACAGTTTGTTTTGATAGGACAGAGAAAGTTTACCTAATTATAGGAGGCTCATCATTGGTTCTGAAGGAGGAAAAAAGTCACCTCAACATTGATTTCTTCTGGAAATGAATCATGCAGTTGTATAACTTTTAGCACCACCGTCTGTCTACATCTATAAACTTTTTTTCTTTTAACTAATGTGAAGTTTGTCATTTCAAATAATGTCTGATGTCTAGCCCCAGGCTATTTGTAGATTTATCCTACCCAACATGTGTCACTCATCTCTGTTTAGAATTCGCGACCTTCATCCTAGCAACCTCTTTTTATTTTAATCTTGCTTCTGCCTCATTGGTGGCTCCATACAGATGATAATGGGCTCTCTCAGTAAAAGCATGATTAATGGTGGGCATCGTAAGTCCATAGCTGTACAGTAAATTGGAATTCCTGACATGAATTTATCATCCAGATAAATATTGGCTGCATCTTATTTTAGCAGTTGCTTTGCTCATATTTTATAATAGCCATCTCATTCTTTTAGTGGCGCCTCTTAAAGAAACAATAGAAAGTTCAAACAATTCACCTTACACAACCCATCTCTAAATCGAAGTCGGAGATGTCAGACTTCTTCCAAATATGAAAAAAAAGACTTGATTTTTCAAACAATTGTAATTTTTATCCTTGTCTTTCATGATTTTTATGGGATGTCTGCTTTGTCTACCTGCTTACAAGTGCACAAATAAAAAATGGAATCTGGCATGTTGTTGCCTATTTAAGAATTAACTTTCTCATCATTTAAGCCTGATTCTGAGCCATATGCTATCTTCCTATGGCCTTTTTTGTTTGTCAGTGGCCCCAAAACACATGGAACTACAGAATTTTCTAGTTCACCTTTAGCTTTTAGCATGAAGTAACCAGCATGAATTTGCACATCAAGGACCTAGCTAAGAATACGATAAGATGTTGGCAACAGCATTTCTCTGGGAACCCTCTAAATGATGATTTAGCTCTCTTAAGTAATCAAGTATTCCTACCTTGGACTTTATTCAAAAATGTATTTTTTGGGGGGGAATATATGTACTTCCAAAAAAACAACAGATGTTAAAGGGTACCATCTCAAAAGAGATAGAAAAGCATTTTCACAAAGTAGTAACCACCCTCAAATAAAAGAGTTTATGGATCAGTGTACAAGGTAAATATTTTGGGTACATCCGAGGCTTGGTGAAGCTGGTTTACCACTTTGGCTCTCTTGTCATGTGAGTACTGGATCAGGCAGCCAGAAAACCGTGGACTCATTTCAACTGTGGAAGTTCAGGGCGCAACTCCAAGCCAAAAGCGTGGCCACGGCCAGCCATCTCAAGCTTCTGTGTGTACTCAGTAACCAATAGTATGTTACAACATATGCTGTGTGCAATCCAGCCATTAGTCTTCTAGATCAAGTTAGGGGAATCTTTCTTGTATTTAGTGCACTAGCAAGGAAGTTTCAACTGAGTTATAGGGATCAGGAAGTAGAAAGATGGAGAAACTAAAGATCAAAATGCAATTTGGATTTTCACTTTCTGATAAAGACAAAAGCCTATCCATGTTTGTCTTTTTACAGAACTAACCTATATGTATTATGTAGATGTGGGCTTTCCAACACTTTCCCCATCAGTTGGAATATCGAAGAGTTTCTTCTCTGAAAAATATGCCAAAAAGCGTATTTGTACTCTAATAAGCACAAACCCCATTGACTTATGGTTTGGGTTCATTTCTGTACTAAAGCTGTCCAGTTTTCTACATTTTTTTCTGTAGGAATATGATTGCCTAATAAAAAGAAAAAATAAAAACTAATAGGATGAAACAAATGGCTTTGAATGTCCAATGTCAAGGGTGTCATACCAATTACAGTAAATAAATAAATAAATAAATAAATAAAACACAGCTCTCAGCAATGATGCAAACAGATGGAAAGTCTGAATTGCCCTCTTTTACTAAAAAAAAGAGAAGAGAGAGAGAAATGTTAAGCAAAAATCATCTCATAGATGTTAGACAAATATTATGTTTGTGGTAAATTCTAGAGTTTGGAAAAGTCTAATGTTATCTATATACATAGTGCTCGTCTACTATAGAATAAGGGCCATCATTCCATATGAGAGAGCCTAATCCTCAAGGCTCAATCATTAAAGAGAGAAAGTAATTTTTAGCATACTTATTTACCAAGGCACAAGAATAGCATGCTAGTATTTTTAAAGTTTGGTTTCTTTTTTTAAATTGGGTTTTCACAAAAAGGTATTATTTCCAAGTTCAAGGACCAAGTCTTACTCATTGTGCTATCTCCACTGACTAGGTAAGTACATGACAGAGTAGGTACTCATAAATTTCTGGTGAACCAAAGGAATCTTCTTTTAACCTCAACACAGAAGCTGTATAGTTGGCTCTGAAGAAGAAATGAAAATCATCTCAGCACTGACTCACCTTGGAAAAGAGCCATGCTATAACTTCTAGCACTCCTGGCTGTCTTCATCAAAGACCTGAGAGTTCAATTTTCTAAAAATTACATTTCATCCATTTTCCAGGGAATGCACTGTTGGTATGGTTGAACCAGCTTTTGGTAGGGCTTTCAAGGCTGAAGTTAATGACTTGATTTTTTGCGACAATCTAGTTCATATACATAAAGAGCTTAAAAAACGGAATGTTTCCCTAGCACTTCATAGGTCCTAACTGTATTATTTTTGATGATATTACTAAAAGTAGACATTGAATTTAAGAGACATGTCATATATAATTTCTAAGAATTTCCACAGTAACCAGAGAATAACTGAGTTTCCATATATTCCTGGATGTCAAGAAAAAACAATAAATAATAAAGTTCAGTTTCCCCTTAAAATTTTAATTATAAACACACAGTTACCTATGGAAATCATCTTACAGTAGCCTTAAAGAGATATAATTTCTTGGTAGATAAAGAGAGTTTCTATCCAAAAACTTCTTATAAATGATTAGCTAACGTCTGGAAGAAACAGTATAGACACATTTACAGTCTGATTAAATGTCTGGGCCAACATGGATGGGACTGGAAGAGATTATGCTGAGTGAAATAAGCCAAGCAGAGAAAGTCAAGTATCATATGGTTTCACTTACTTGTGGAGCATAAGAAGTAACATGGAGGACATTAAGAGAAGGAAAGGAAATGTGAACTGGGGTAAATCAGAGAGGGAGATGAAGCATGAGAGACTTTGGACTCTAAGAAACAAACTGAGGGTTTTGGAAGGGAGGAGGGTGAGGGGAAGGGTGAGTCTGGTGGTGGGTATTGAGGGCATGTATTGCATGGAGCACTGGGTGTAGGGCATAAACAATGAATCTTGGAACACTGAAAAAATAAAATAAAATAAATTATTAAAAATTAAAAAATGTCTGGGTGGATATGTTTTTTTAGGAAAAAGTTTTCATTTTGTTTGACTTGGTAATTTATTTTACTTTGATAAAGCTACCACCTTTTAGGACAACACAAAATTAAATACATGATTGCATGATTCTAAGATCCTTGTAAAAAAATATATATATATTTTTGGAGATAAAAAGACCAATGAATCAGTCCACATTCTGGTCACTAATGCAAAGGAATTCTTTGCCACTATGGAAGCATATTGGAGTGGTTCTGTCTTGAATATACTGACTTGTTTTTCTAGAATGGAAACAAGGTCAAAGTCATGCTTTTGCTGAGTGTGTTGGTCAGGTTGCTGTTCTGTGCCCATCACGCCTACAGTGCTCCATATTCAATACAGCCAATATTTTTCATATGACTAAAAGATTCTGGGAAGTCTTCTCACTAACAAGAAAGAGTAAAGCATCAATAAATATTTGGGCTAAGGATTAAAGAGAGCAAAAGAGAAAATAAAGTGCTTTTTAAAAATGAGTAAGTGTTTAAGGGAAAGACATGTCTTTCAGAGCTATTGACTGAAACTTGTTTCCAAGTTGTGGACATAAGAGCTTGCAAAATTGAAAACCCACCTGCGTTCACTTATGGACATTAAGAGTCTGTAATAAAATGAAATTTAAAAATTTAATCAACTGTGGGAATTGGAGTATCAATAAAAAAGCATGAATTACAAGTAATGTACCCATTCTTGACTCTTCCCAGGTAACTGTTTTAGGTAGAACTTGGATGACTCCAACTATTTTCCTTTTTAGGGCCATAGAAAAATAAGCACAAGATAGCAAAACAGAAGACCTGGACTCAAGTGCCTACTATTTCCTAACCATCTGGCTAAAGGCATGTCTCTTGACCTTCCTGAACTTCAGTTACGATACTTACAAAATCAGGTTTTGTTTTGTTTTTTTAAAGATTTTATTTATTTATTTGACAGAGAGAAACTCAGCCAGAGAGGGAACACAAGCAAGGGGAGTGAGAGAGGGAGAAGCAGACCTCCTGCCGAGCAGGGAGCCCGATGTGGGGCTCGATCCCGGGTCTCCGGGATCATGACCTGAGCCGAAGGCAGTCGCTTAACCAACTGAGCCACCCAGGCGCCTCCAAAATCAGGTTTTTATGAGGAAGGTGGAGATCATGTGTCTAAAGAAAATGCTACCAGTATTTGACGACAGCAACAAAAATATTTCACTCAGGAAGTCTGGGCCTTCATCACAGACAAGAGTGCCTTGTACCCAGATGGAGCCAAATAAATGTTTGCTGAATGTGCACCCATGCATGAATGAATAAATGAACGTACAATAGATAAAGGATTGTGACATTTATCTTAGTGTGAGGAAAAAAACAAAAAATGCATCTCATATTAACAGAGGCAGAGACATCCCCCTCATGTGGGGCGGAAAGTGCATTCTTTAAGTTGTCAGTTTTCCCAACACATCGCATGCACATTGCTAAACGTGTTGAAGCAATACGGCACCGTGTAGAGGCAAAGATTCTGAATCTAGTGGCAGAGCACAGAGATTCTCAGGCTCAACTTCAATACAGCCTAGATACAGGCTTGAATGCCGCAAGCTCTGCACCTCAGTTGCTGTGTGATAGTAAACCAGTCACTCAAACACTCTGTCTCAGTTTTTTCTCGTGCACAATGGGAAAGATAACAGTTTTATTTATTAAAGACTTTTAATATCATATAGTATCAAAAGAGATGGTTGAGGTAATCAAGACTCAGCAAAATATGACCTTTCTGGGATAACTCGGTCAGCCCCTGAAGAAATGATAGAAAACACATCAGGTTGATAAAATTGCTGTAATGATCAAGTCATTTGGTTTGCTGATTTCAAAACATTTTATTCAATATGGTTCCACCGACATCCTGTAATTTTAGCTAGAGCTTGCCCAGCACGTGCATTTTTTTATAGCGGGTCAGATGCTAGCCAAGTCATGGGGAATAGTAGCAAAGCCTAAGTCTGTGCAAATACTGATCTCTCACAAAGGTCATGTTAACACCTCCGAGGGGTAACTTTGCGAGCTACTTACAAGTCTTGCCTGCTAGGTAAGTGTTTTAAGATCGAAATGACATCTCCTTCCATTAGTCGAGGCATTATCTCACTTAATTTTTAAGGCTCCGGCTATGGTATTACTGATCTCAATTTTTTTCTAACAAATTTTATTCATTTTACTTGATTATTTTTTAATTGAAGTACAGTTGACATACAAATGCCACATTAGTTTCAGGTGGACAACATAGTGATTTGATGAGTTCTGTACATTATGCAATTCTCACTAAAATATGCATGCTTATCATTTGTCACCATACACCATTACTACAATATTATTGGCTATATTCCCTATGCTATACTTTTCATTTCATGACTTATTTATTCTATAACTGGAAGTTTGTACCTCTTAATCCCCTTTACCTATTTTGCCCATCTTCCCACTCTCCTCCCCTCTGGCAACCACCAGTTTGCTCACTGTCCTTATGAGTTGATTTCTATTTATTTGTTCCTTCATTTATTGTTATATTTTTAGGTTCCACATGAGTGAAATAATACAATATTTGTCTTTTTCTGCCTGACCTTTTACTTAGGTCCATCCATGGCAAGATTTTATTCTTTTTTATGGCTGAATAATATTCCATTATCCATCTATCGATCTACACACCTCAATTTCTAAGTTCTGAACTCAAGTTCTGCTCATGGCACTTATTAATTATATACATTTATCATGTTACTTAGAGTCCCTGAACCTCATTTCTTCAGAGTTAATCAGAGTCTCAGATTAATATAATATCTGTGGAACAAATTATAAATAGTAAAGCAAGCCAATGTCCTTTCCCATTAGCTAATGATGTTGCTTTTGTGCCCATTCCATTTTTAGAGGAGGGAAAAATAAGCATTTTCACATTTTAATGGAATTGAGAGAAATATTGCTGGTGGCAATCCATACCAGGAAAAAGCATTTTATTTTAGAACTTATTGGGCAAATTCAGTGAAAGGCACACAGTAAGAAGGCAAAAGTATCTACAAAATGAAAATAAAACAAAAACTGGTTTTGGAGCTTCTTTGGCAGCCCCAGGAAGACGGAACACGAAGGCATGGGAAACTAAAAAAAGTGGAGCAGGGCTAAAATTGCCAAGAAAAATGTGGAGAAGGAAAGCTGAGCGAAGATGGCAAAGAGGAAATTCTTGGTGTATTCTTGGCTCCACAACTTTGAAGAAGAGGAATGCCTGCTATTCAGATTGAGGTTGCTCGACAGTCTCGGAAAGAGTCGGTGTCTGGTACCCTCATCACCTCAGTAGAAAGACACCACTTGTAACTACCCCGTAC
>PITA01017007.1:0-44711 GCA_004023965.1 Spilogale gracilis | reverse complement strand
GGTAGCTCTATCTTTAATTTTTTAAGGAATCTCCACACTGTTTTCCAAAGCGGCTGCACCAGTTTACATTCACACCAACAGTGTAAGAGGGTTCCCCTTTCTCCGCAGCCTCTCCAACACTTGTTGTTTTCTGTCTTGTTAATTTTGGCCATTCTGACTGGTGTAAGGTGGTATCTTAGAGTGGTTTTGATTTGAATTTCCCTGATAGCTAGTGATGATGAACATTTTTTCATGTGTTTGTTAGCCATTTGTATATCTTCTACAGAGAAGTGCCTCTTCATGTCTCTTGCCCATTTTTTGATGTGTTCACCTTCTTTTTGGGTGTTGAGTTTCAGTAGTTCTTCATAGATCTTGGATACCAGCCCTTTGTAGTGTCATTTGCAAACATCTTCTCCCATTCTGTGGGTTGCCTCTTTGTTTTACTCAGCATTATTACTTTGAGATTTATCCATGTAGTTACATGATCAACAAGTTCCTTTGTTTTCCTGCTGTGGAGCTTTCCAGAGTATAGACAGGCTACATGTGTTTTCCCACTCACCTGTTGTTGAACCTATGACTGTTTCTACTTTTGGCTACTACAAATAAAGCTGCTGGGAACATTTGTACATGAGTCTTTGCATGGACATATGTGTTCTCTTCTCTTGGGTAAATACCTACTTGTGAAATGGATGGATCATATATACCATCTGGTAGGTATATATTTAACTTTTTAAGAAACTGTCACTCTGTAAACCTAACTGGCTAGAGCATTTTACATTCTCACTAGGAGTATATGAGAATCCCAGCTCTTCTTCATCCTTGTCAACATCTGCTATGATCAGACTTCTTAATTTCAGCCACTGTGATAAACATACAGAGGTATCTTGGGTTGTAGTCTTATTTTGCATTTCCCTAATGACTAATGATGGTGAACATCTTTTCATGTGTTTTTTTGTTTGTTTGTTTTTTGTTTTTTTGCCATCTCCATATCGTCTTTGGTAAAGTTTCTGTGAACATCTTTTGCTTATTTTTTTTTTAATTGAGCTGTATGCTTTCTTATGCTGCTTTTTGAAAAGTTCTTTAGATATTCCTTAATAAGTTCCTTCATGCTTGTCTGGTTACTTTTAATTCCTTGACAACAGAGCTCCTCTCACTATTAGGATATAGAAGGTAGTGAAAGACTACTGCTCCTGCCATACTACCTTGTAAAAAAAAGAATGCATTAAAATTAATATATATTTTGTTAAAGACACTAGAAAACCATGAGCACAAATGTAAGAAATAGGTAAAGAAACTAAGTTCCAGAGAGAGACAACACATTTCTGCATGAGCAAAAACAAGAGATTACTTTCCCTTCCTAGAAATGAATGGGTGTGGGAAGGATCAGACCTGATATAGGCACAGAGACTCTATATTAAGTGAGGAAATGAGGGGTACTTTTATTGACTTCCTGGGCTTGCATGATAGATTAGAATCTATAGGGGCCCCAAATGAAGATTAGTTCTACTTATCCATCAATTTGACCTAATAGAACTTCTATGGAGAATGCAGCAACACTGGAAATTGTGGATACACACTGAATTTGCCCAATACTTTTCCTCAGGAATCATATGGTTTTTGGTTTTTAGTTTATTAATATAATACATCATGCTGATGGATTTTTTCCCATATTTATTTATTTATGGTTTCTTTTTTAGCTTTTGATCCCCTTCACCCAATTCTCTCAACCCTAACTCTCCTCTGGCAGCCACCAATTGATGGTGTTCTTTGTATCTATGAGCTTGGTTCTCTCTCTGTTTTTATTTTTTGATTTTTCAGTGTTAACTAACTTCACGTTCCTGGAATGAACCCTTCCTGGTCACTACCTATCATCCTTTTTATATATGGTTAGATTCAATTAGCTAAAATTGTGTTAACTTTGGCTTATATGTTCATTAAGAATATTGGTCTATAGTTTTCTTGTGATGTCTGTCTTGTTTCGTTATCTAGGTGATGCTGGCTCCACAACATGATTTTGCAATGCTTTCCTCCTCTTCAATTGTCTGGAAGAGTTTGTGAAGAATGGTTGTTACTTATCCTTTAGGTGTTTTTTAAGCAGAATTTGCCACTGAAGCCATACAGCCTGGAATTCTTTTGTGTGAGAAGTTTGCTAACTCAAAATTCCATTTCTTTAGTTGATAAATAGCTCTTGATGCTTGGTTTCTTTTGGAGTGTGCCTATGTATTTAGTGCCTTTCAGGGAATTTGCCTATATTGCTGTTATCAAGTTTACTGGCATAAAGTTTGGTTTTGGGGGGGGTGGATTTTTTAAGATTTATTTATTTGAGAGAGAGAACTAACAAGAGCGGGAGAGATAGACGGAGAGAAACTCTCAAGCAGACTCCGCTGAATGAAGAGCCCAAAGCAGGGACTGATCTCTGGACCATGATATCACTATCTGAGCTGAAACCAAGAACTTGACACTTAAGTGATTGTGCAACCCAGGTGTCCAGGCATAAAGATGTTTTATAATAATCCCTTATTATTTTTTTTTACTATGTAGAATCTATAATTCTGCTCCTTTTTTCATTCCTAATATTGGCAGTTTGGACTTTTCTTCATTTCTTGACATCTTTTCTTTTTTTTCTTGCTTAGTTGTCTAGAGTTTTAGTGATTTTATTGATTTTCTTTAAAAAAAATCACCTTTTGGGTTTATTGATGTTCTATATATTTCTCATATATTTCACTGATTTTTGTTTTGATCTCTTTTATTTCCTTCTGCTACTTATTCTGCATTTAATATACTCCTTTTTTCAGTTAAAAATACTTTCTAGTTTCCTTTCTGATTTCTTATTTGATCCATGGGTTATTGAGAAATGTGTTATTTAGCCAATACGTATTAGGATATTTTGGGTAGCTGTTTCCTCTGTACATATAATGTACACCATGAATCTTTTAAAACATATTTGGAGTTGTTTCATGGCACAAAATAATATCCTATTAAATATACTGTGTACACAAAAGAGACTGTATTTTACTAATGGCGAAAGCAATATTCTAATGTTCAATGTTTTTTGTATGTTCTATCAAACAAAGGGATAGAACTCCCAAAGGTGGGAGCATTGAAATATCTAATTCCTACTGTGGGCTTGTTGCTTTATCCTTGCAATTCTATCAGATTTTGTTTTGTTTATTTTGAAACTATGTTCACAAGTAAATAAGTGTTTCTGCTTTTGTTGTGGCCTTTTAATGAATTTGATGTGGTTTTGGAATACAGGTCAGATTCAGTGGGGTGGAGTCCGGAGCCAATGACCAAGAAAGAATTCTTGAGACATCTTTGGTGCAAAATGGTGGTTTATTAAAGCATGGGGACAGGACTCATAGGCAGAAAGAGGTGCTGCACCCAGTTGTGAGTGGTGGCTAATTATATACTATGGGGTTGGGTGAGGTAATCCAATGGGAGGTTTTCAAAAGGATTTTCATATGTTAAAGAAGATGCAGGAGGTCTTGTCACTGTCAAGTTAAGGTTTTTTCCTCTAGCAAGGTATTAACATGAAAATAGTTGGGACCTTCCTGGAGGAACACTATATTCCGTCCACTTCAAGTATCTGTCAATGGGCTGCAGATTATAAGGACCCTTAACTGCACCAACATTTCCTTCTGGAAGCTAGGTTATTGACAGAAATCCTTTGTTCTTATAGATCCCTAAGACATTTGTAAACTAAGGGAGACTCAGGTCTCCCAGGATTGTGATCTCTAAGTTAACTATTTGTTTTCCCTTTCCTTAGTTTTAGGGCAGCCAGGAGTGCATGAGGAATGTCACATATATCCCATGAGGGGGGCAGGGGGAGGGTGGTGGGGCATCAGCTTCTGCTGTGTCCTCAGCTTGCCTTCTGTTCCCTCATCAAATTAACCTTTCAATTGTAGTAAAATGACTTTATTCTCAGTAATAGTCTTGCTCTGAAATATACTTTGTCTCATATTAACATAGCCACTCTAGCTTCCTTTTGATTAGTGTAAGCATGGTATATCTTTGTCCAAGCTTCTCTCTTTAAATCAATTTTGTTTTTACATTTAAAATGTATTTCTTTGGGCCCATGGATGGTTCAGTTGGTTAAGCATTTGCCTTTGGTTCAGGTCCTGATCTCCAGATCCTGGGATAGAGCCCACATCCAGCTTCCCACTCAGCAGGAGTTTGCTCCTCCCTTTCCCTCTGCCCCTCCCCCCAACTCCTGCTCAGGTGCAGCACACACTCTCTCAATTAAATAAATAAAATCTTTTTTTAAAAAGTGGGTGTCTTTAAAATAGCATACAGTTGGGTCTTTTATTTTTTCATTTAATCTAATAATCTCTGCCTACTAAATGTAGTGTCATATAGATTTAATGAAATTATTTATATAGTTTTATTTAAATCTGCCGCCATGATATTTATTTTATATTTATCTCATCTCTTCTTTGCTCCTTTACCCTTCTTTTCCTGTTGACTTTTAGATTTTTAAAAAAGACTTCATTTTTCTCTGTTGTATTATTAGCAAGAACTTAAGTTTATAATATGCACCTTTAACTTATCATAGTCTGCTTTCATGTACAGTCCAAGAATTTGTATCACCCTGTACTTTAATTTCTCCTCTTCCAATCTTGGTGCCATTTTTTTTTCACATACATTACTAATACATATCTTATAAGCCCCATACATTATCTTTACAATTTTCTGAACTGTCAACTGTAAAGATATTCAAGTAATAACAAAAATTCCTAAATATTTACTCACATACCTTTTGGAGATCTTCAGTCCAATATATGGTTTCACTTACTTGTGGTGCATATGGGGTAATACAGAAGACAGTAGGAGAAGGAAAGTAAATGGGAAGTGAAACATGAGAGACTTTGGACACAAAAACAAACTGAGGGACTTGGAGGGAGGGGGTGGGGGGATGGGAGGACCTGGTGGTGGGTACTGAGGGCACCTATTGCATGGTGCACTGGGTGTGGGGCATGGGCAATGAATCTTGGAACACTGAAAAAATTTTAAAAAAATAAAAAAATAAAATAAATAAAAAGAATTAAAAAAATACATACATACATGCATCAAAAAACAAGTACAAGAATGTTATTATTTGCAATGGCCCTGAATTGTGAAATACCAAGTGTTCGTTAACAGTAGAAAGAACAAATTTTGGAATAGTCAAGCAATTATATATTTTATAGCAATGAAAATTAAAAGAATCAACTACTATTATTAGTTACAACAAGGACATCTCTTATGAACTTCATGTTGAGTGAAATATTCTAGACACAAATGAGCATATATAGTTTTACTCCATTGGCATGAATCTAAAATCAAGAAAACTAGTTTACTGTGATGGAAAATCAGAATCTGGTTACCTTTAGGAGTTAGGCAATACCTGGCTGAAAAGCACAAAAGATGATTCTAAGAGCTCTAGTGATGTGTATCTTGATCTAGCTGACAATTACAGAAATGCATGAACACAACAAAGAGAATGATTTAAGCTCTCAACAATAAAAAATAAATGGGTACTTTTCACAGGTGAAAACCAGTAACAAAACTCTCTGGCCTTTTACAGTCACCACACCATAAAGTTTAAAACAACAACAACAAACTTTTGTATTGGATACCATAAAAATGTTAACTTCTATATTTTAAGAAAGTACTCTGAAAATTTGGAGAGGGAAGTGATGCACTGGTTTTAAAAATGACAACATATCCTTAACATATAATGAATTTCCTACAAATAAAGAAAAAAATTAACATGGTTATAGAAAAACAGGCATCAGCTATGGCCAGACAATTCAGAATATAAAAAAAAATGAGAATGGTTGACCAACCTATGAAAATTGTATTTATAGAAAAAGGACTGCATCAGAAAACATAATCGGCACTATTTGTAGCTCATCAAAAATGCTGAAGATATTTTAAAGATAACAGTATCTTTAAGAGTGCACCTAGGTGGCTCATTCAGTTATGCATCCAACTCTTGGTTTCAGTTCGGTCATGATCTCATGGGTGGTGGGATGGAGCCTTGAGTTGGCTCCACACTAGGGAAGTCTGCTTGAAAGATTCTCTCACTTTGTCCCTCCCACTGTGTGCCTGCATGCATGAGCTTCTCTCTCTCTCAAATAAATAAATAAATCTAAAAAAAAAAAAAAGTAAGAGAATAAAGTACTCTTAGTCTTGATCAGAGAATAAACTGGTACAATTTCCTGGAAATCAATTTACAACAGCCTTAAAAGAGATCTACTCATTTTAATATATAAATCCTTTTTATAGGAAATTAGCTAAGAAAAAAATAAATGTACTCATCAATATTTACTATAGTGATCGTAATTACAAGTGAAAAAGGGAGCAAAGCAATATATGCAGAAAAGCCCATTTTCAGAAAAGTGCATTTATTTGCTTTTTAAAAGATTCTTATTTATTTATTCATGAGAGATGGGGTGGGGGGTGCAAAGGCAGAAGGAGAAATAGGCTCCCCCTGATTTGGGACTCAATTTCAGGACCTGGGACCATGACCTGAACCAAAGGCAAATGCCTAACTGACTTAGCCACCCAGGCACTCCCCCAAAATGCATTTATATACATACAAAAGTATCTGAAGAGATCAAACTAAAATGTAAATAAAGATACATTTCTTTATGTATCTTTACATAAGAGAAGGGGTGGGGAGGATATGTTTAAGATACAATGTTCTTCATTTTTCTTCTATTCACTTGTTTTAATTTTTACAAACTGACTTCTTTAAAATTCTATAATATGGCCCTTATTTGTATTTTGGAAGGTTATAAATATATTTAAATGAGCATTTATATATCTATATATATAGAGAGAGAGAAAATGAGGAAAATTTTTGCAATAACTATTACAGAATGAATGATTCCATGACTCCAGTGTCAATGTAGAATACTGGTAGCCAGGCCATTTCTTTGAATAATCCAACTAAATCCAGTTAGTTGATGATATTTAGAAGGCTGAAAAAACAAAATCTTCAGGGTTGCAGGTGTTTCTCTCTCAGAAGTAAAGGAGTGAAAAAGGACTGCATCAGTGCTCTCATCCTTTCCTTGAGGACACAGCTATCTTCTTGAGACTCAGCTAGCCAAGACATCTAGACAAGAACAAGTTCAGTCTCTCAGCTCTCAGGAAAAATCTAATCTGTCTTCTAGTTCTTTTATTACTGAAAGATTTGAGGCAGAATTCTGGCTCTTTTATAACCAAATCAGCAAAACTAACCAAATTCGCCAGTTGTGTGTTTGTGAGAAATTCCTGCAATAACTTTCTCATGACGCATCTTCAATTTTAGAAAGCATTTAGAACCTGATGACATTCAGACTGAAAGAACCAATTTCTTTCCTCTCTTAACTTTACCCCAGTATGTGACAAAGTGTGGCAAAGAGAAATGGCTCATATAACCTCTGGATGAATGAAAACTATTTTGTCATGTGGTGACGTGAAGGCTGTTTTACATTTTAGAGTTCATTTAAGAGAAAGGCAGTTAGCAAAAGTTCTATAAATACAAAAGGACTTTATCTTGTTCCTCTAGATCAACAGTTTTCAAAGCATGATCCCTGGAGCAGCTGGCACTATTTGAAATGCAAATTCTTGGGGTCCACTCTACTACTGAATCAGAAATTTCAGGATCAGGGCACAGCAGTCAGTTATATAATAAGCCACCCAGATGATTCCAATGCATACAAAGTTTGAGTATGACTGCTCTAGATGATCTTTGATGCAGATTCAAGAACAGAATGATAACATGGCTAACATCTAAAGGAAGAATTTTCTTGGATGATGAATTCATATAAATCTTAAAACATTGTTTACCATTTATTGTCTCTGAAAGGTGAAAATTCTGACATTTCAGAATTCTTAGGATAAATAAAAAACATAGTGACATTTCAGAAGCAATACCATATGTCAGTGCTTTCCTATTTAGCACGGAGCATGGTGAAGACAGCAAAATCCTATTAAAAGAAATCTGGTCTTGTTTATCATCTCTCACACACTGTCACATAAATATCCTTAAGTACATTCATTAACATGGACTCACCCTAATATCTAAGCTCTGAAACCTTGGCATTAACCAATACTAACATAGTAAAAATGTTCTTCTGTCATTACCATACAGCTCAAAAATTGGAGTTTAAGATTATCACATTAAGCAACTCAGAAATAGAGGATAGAGATGAAGAATATAGGGGCATTCACTGCCAAAGATAATAGAAATCTATAAATTATCAGTTTAGCTGTATTGAGTCTACATTCTACAACAAGGAGGCTTTCTGGAAAGGAGTAAAATTTGACAAGAGATTCATATCAATTTAATCACACAGGAAAAATACAACAGCAAGAATGATGATTAGAGCCATTTTTGTTCCAGAGTGATCTCTGGGCTCTTTAGGCAAAATATGAGTACATCCTCTCTTTAATCTTTAAAGCAAAGTGCTTCAGTTACTTGTTGCAACTATCTATTCTCCTCAAAAATTGGCAATTTGGACAAGACTCTGTGGGGCCAGATCATCTCTGTTCTGCATGGGATTAGCTAGAATAGCTTGAATCCTAAAAGCTGGAGAGAATGCAGAGCTCATTTAGTCATCTAATCTAGTAAGACAGATGCTCACTGTTGGTTGAGGATTTAGCTGCGATTATTGGTCAAATACTTATTCCTGTCTTCTTTAAGTGGCTTGGGTGAGCAATGTGAGAGAGAGCCAGGTAGAAAACCCTACTAACTTTTGAAGCCCAGCCTCTGAAGTCAAAGCCTGGCAAGACTTCTGCTATATCCTATCAATCAGAGAATTCACCATCCTCCCTAGGACCAAGGGAAGAGAACACAATCTCCACTTCTTAGTGGTGAGTGCCAACATTCTGGAGAGAACAAAAGACCAGATACATAGGTTGCTGTGACCACTTTTGCAAAATCCAATGTGCCACAGTCCTCTAGCCACAATAATTCACATTCCTTTGAGATGTTAGACTGAGCAAGTCCTCAAGTGATTCTTTTTTTTTTTTTTTTTTAAGATTGTACTTGTTTATTTATTTGAGAGAGAAAAGAAGAGAGCGATCAGGGGGAGAAGCAGAGGGAAGAGATAAGCAGACTCCGTGCTGAGCACAGAGCCCAATGTGGGGCTCTATCTCATGACCCTCAGATCACAAATTGAGCCAAAATCAAGAGTTGGCTGCTTAACCAACTAAGGCACCCAGGCGCCCCAGGTCCTGAGATGATCCTAGTCACTAGTCTTAGAGCTAACCCAGCTGATTCTGAGTGGGACAGAAGAAAGCTATCCCCAGTGAGTTCTTCCCAAACTGCACATTTATTACCAAAGTAAATGTTTTTGTTTTAAGCCATATAGTTTGGGTTGATTTCTTATGCAGTAGTGGACAAGTGGAGATGAAACAGATTATCAACTTTTTCCCTGGTTAAATGCAGGTGAGAAACCCAAGGACACAAGAGACACTGTTCAACTCAACCATATGTGTAAAGTAAGACAGACTGGTTCTCCAGCTCTATATAATTTATTTGAGTTGTTTTTTCTTTTTGTTTTCCCCCAGAAAAGCATTTTACAATAAAGGCAAGTGAGAGTTATACTATTACAGCAGTAACCCTGAATTTATCTAAATTTATACAAAAATAATGCTACAAATTTTGGCACCTTCTCTAATATCTGGGACATACTTTGTGATTGATCAAATTCTACAACAACAAGTAGACTGGAAGCCACTCTTAGGGGTGAAAGTTGCTTCAAAAGTTTAATAAATAGCTACAAAATTAACAAATAAACAGAAAACCTGAGTTTTGTGATTTCTATCTTTCAAGAATGGTAAGCTACTATAACTTGCTACTGGCTGATCATGTTCATATAAAAGGAAAGGGAAATGGAAGCATTATCAATAAGCAAGTTTTGCTGTGCATGCTGAGAGGATGTGCAGAAACTGTTACTCTCTCTGTCATTAGACACCTGGCCCAGTGGGTGTTCTTCCTAATCTCACTGTGCCCAAAAGAATCTCACCATTCCCTCTGATTTCACATTCTTCCCACAACAGAATTTTGAATGATAATTGACATGGTCATTATATTCATAAGTAATGTGCTCAGAACATAACTAGTGAGTTTGCAGGATGTTTTCCAATGTCTCTGGATATATCTCTGGGACAATTTCTAAGAGAATGGATCTGGATAATGTATTTTATGTCCTAACAAATAGCCCCAATCTGCAATCAAGACATGGATTTGCCCTGGATTCACCAAGTTACACTCTGTTAACTGTCCTCTTAACAGTCTGATTCCCTGCCAGTTATAGCACTACATCTGTTGATTACAGCTGGGCAGTTTAGTAGAATTTTCACTAAAAGCACTTAGCATAGTTTTCCAATGGTCTCCACTGGCACTTTAATTTCGGCTTCTAAGTGCTTTGTAAAATTAATTTGCTTGCTCGGGATTTCATACCACCTTTATCACAGTATGCAGGGAAGCTACAGCAAGAAAGTCTATGTCCAAGTTTCTGCTGATTGAGGAACTCTGACTTCCACCTAGCACAGCCACCTTGCAAAAGAGCCCTAACTATGCCACTTCCATTAAAACACCTTACCCGACTGCCTATTAAGTCACCTCCGTAATCAAAACATTTTTGAGTTCTCTGTCAGGAGCATGGGTTCTGGATCATTAAGCTATCAGACTTGAAGCTTTCATACCGTTCATAAAATTTTTCTTGGCCTAAAAACAAAGCCCCAAACAGGTTACGATCACTATAAAATCGAAAATATGAAACATTAAAATAAGGAACCTAGTACACACTGTTTCTCAAAACAAAGCCAAGGTTCTGGTTTTAACCTGCAAGGTATATATACTTTGCACACATAGGAAGGCACAGAATCCACAGTGCTCTGGTCTAGGGGTATAAATAAAGGCTTTATCACACAGATAAAAGTAGAGCCTGGTTTCCCTATCCACCTGAAATATCCCAAAGATCAGAAGGTTGGTTCTGGTCTCTGAGGTCCAAATCATCAATTATGAAAAGTCTCTCACTTTAGGATAACTTTTTTTTTTTAATCAAGCTCCACAAACCTGGAAGCACTGACTATACAAGTTTATATGATACATGTCTCTGACTTGCTCACAAATATATAAACCACAGGGTGCCTGGGTAGCCAGTTGGTTAAGCAACTGCCATTGGCTCAGGTCATGATCCCAGAGTCCTGAGATGGAGCCTCGCATCGGGTTCCCTGCTCAGCAGAAGCCTGCTTCTCCCTCTCTCACTCTTCCTGCGTGTGTTCCCTCTCTAGCTATGTTTCTCTCCTGTCAAATAAATGAAATCTTAAATATATACATATATTGAAGCCCAGCCTCTGAAGTCAAAGCCTGGCAAGACCTCTGCTATATCCTATCAAAATTTATACACACACATGCACACACACACGCACACACCATCCTTGTATGTACAAATATGTATGCCAGGTATTTGATAATACCTAAAACCATCTCTCAATATTTTGTGAAACAAAACCACACCATCATTTGTGTTCATAAAGGAGCTCCTCTCCGTCTTACACAAATAGGGCTTCTCAAGTAAAAGGTACAACATTCCCAGGAAGTAGACCCCTGACAATCTTCTAGTACGTCTGCTCTCTTAAGCACACTTCCACCTCAGAGAGTTGAGTATAAGCATTAATGGGATGTTCTACAAGCTTTACCATCTATTTGCCTAAAAAGACTGTAGCCTTAAGGATCATTTATTGTAAATGGCCTCTTCCTCATTACCTAGCACAAAATGAAGAGATATAAGTTTGGAACATCTGTTTGAGTGACAAAAATGGAAGTTTATAAACTAAGCTGGGTAAGAGTCTTTCAAGGTTGGACTATAGGTATCCAGGAAGCCTGCTATGGCTGGTGTGATCTGCCTTATGCTCTCATAGAGCCTCACCCTGTGCTGGGTGGATTAAAATCCAATCTCTGGTATACAGACTGGACATGGATCTGACATGCAGGTGCCGGGAATGCTAAGCCTCTTCCCCATGACCTAGCTCAAACAGTCAATCCCAGTTGGGGTGTCGAGCAGGCAATGGACATGAGTGTGAGGAAGTTCACAGTGCAAAGGTTCTTCTTGGTGTTTCTCCACAAGAAATCTTCTCAAAGAGTTCAAGTTTAGGCAGCTTCAAGATGAAATACAAGAATAAAAAACTAAAGAATTTCCCTTGATTTCATTAATTTCAAACTATGGAAAAGAGAGAGCTAACAAAAAAAGCTAGCTACCATGAAGGTGGGCAGAAAGTAAGTGAAATCATACTGAATGACACCTTTATGTCTCTTATTAAATGAGGTATCAACTGCCTGTGTTTAAACACCCAGGTCCTGAGTTCAAACAGTGGTTATTTCCCAAAAGATTGGAACTTCTGGAATGGAGGCTGAAACAATAGCTGATTCACTGTAAGATCCCCAGAAGTTAGTACAAGTAGCTAGCAAAAGCATTCTGTAAAAACTAAAATAATAAAGCATTATAGGCTCAGTTTAATGTTACCAAGGCTGTTCCTTAAATTTATGTGTAAGGTTCCCTAAAGTGCTTTCAAGTGCTAATTGTTTAACTGATATTTTTAATATTATCTGCAGGGAAACGATTTACAGGGTTGTAGGACTTCCCTCCACCCATAAATGATCTCTTCTGCTTCTCTTGTAATTCTTAGTACAACAGCAAAGAACTAGAAGCCCAGGAAAAGGCTTTCCTCTGGGAGAGCAGAATTAATATAAAACTAACACTTCTTGCCCAGCAGCTGTGGGGATGAAAGAAAACTGCTATTGAAGAAGAAACAGCAGGAGCACGTGCTAGGGAGACCTGCTCTTCCCAAAGATAGTCTTTTATCACAGTCCTTCCTTTCTGAAATCTCAGTGATAAATAAATACCAGTTCCTACGGGTGTGATAAAAACATTAGAATCTAAAAAACAATCAGTGGGGCGACACACAATATTGTCTATGCAGCTCCCAACAAACGCAACTGTAATAGACAGGGAAATCATAAAACTGGTCAAAAAGTTGCCTTTACTTATTTTATATATTTTTTAAAAGATTTTATTTATTTATTTGACAGAGAGAAACACAGCTAGGGAGCGGATACAAGCAGGGGAAGTGAAAGAGGGAGAAGCAGGCTTCCTGCCAATCAGGGAGCCCAATGCAGGGCTTGAACCCAGGGACTCTGGGATCATGACCTGAGCCAAAGGCAGACGCTTAATGACTGAGCCACCAAGGCGTCCCAAGAAGTTGCCTTTAAAAAGAATGCAGTGCGGAAGGAGGGGCAAGATGGCAGAAAAGTAGGTGTCCCCATTTCAAAGGGTCCCCTGAAGTGTGCTAAATACCTGCCAAAACACTGTGAGCACACATGAAATCAACCTGAAATGTAATACTACACAATTCTGGATCTCTATAGGGGAAGAAGAGCATCAGCAAAAATGTGAAGTGGAGCAGGAATGCTCCGAGTGATATCCAAAGACAAAGGGCCACCAGGGGAGGGAAATTCAGAAGCGACCCATTGGAAAGCAATACCCCAGTAGGAAAGTGCTCTGTGCTTCAGGAGCACCAAATTGCAGTTCAATTAAAAGCAGGCAAAAACAGAAGTCCGTAAGAGGCAACCGGGGAAAACCGACCACTGATGGCAGGGATATAAAGCTGCAGCTCTGGGGATAGAAAGCGCTTACCAGTGCCATGTAACAGAACCCGGTGGCATTGAGTATCTTTAAAACCGCCCCTTTTTTCCACCATTTTTTTCCGCCCCTTGGGCCAGGAGCGCGCAACCCACAAGAGAAATGATTCTGCAGATTTGCACGCAAGCTGCGGGACCGCGGGATCTCAGTCCTTCCTGCGTGAGTGTGAACTACAGAGACTCTCTGGGTAGAGACAAGGCCTCACAATCTGAAATCAGTACCATTTCTGCGGCACGAGAGCGAAGCAACAAGCACGGGCTTTGGGCACCATTTTGACTAGCAGGTGTGCAATGCTATGAGAAGTGGCAAGATAAAGGGGAAAATACAGAGAGAGTCTGTATGCCAGGCACCATCCAGAGGGGAGCTAGCTGAGGCCTCTCTCTGAGACGGAGGTCTAGGCACAGACATCTTGGTCTGGTCTGACTTCCTGAAAAGCTGCAAAAAGCCACAAAAGAACAAATCCTCCAGGGGCACCTGGGTGGCTCAGTTGGTTAAGCGACTGCCTTTGGCTCAGGTCATAATCCTGGAGACCTGGGATTGAGCCCCGCATCGGGCTGCCTGCTCGGTGGGAAGCCTGTTGCTCCCTCTCTCACTCCCCTTGCTTGTGTTCCATCTCTCGCTGTGTTTCTCTCTGTCAAATTAATAAATAAATAAAATCTTAAAAAAAAAAAAAAGAACAAATCCTCCAGAGAACAAAAGCCTGAAAACCTGGCAGCCATTGAACCTAACCCCTAGAAAGGGGACAGAGAGACTCAGCCCATGTAACACTAACTGAAAAAAGCAACAGCATGGCAGGCCCCTCCCAAGAAGACAAGACAGAAGAACAAGAGGTGTTTACCAAAGGGTCTCCATAAAACTGTAAAACCCCAACATCGGGTGGGAAAGCATTTTTATTTTTAAAGTTTTCACTTTAAATTTAAAATTCATTCTCATGGTTTTTGTTATTTTTTACCCCATTTATTATTACAACGTGATACTTAATACAACACTCCATAATAACCTTTTACCTTGAAATTTTTCAAACACATACCTGTGCTATGTCATTGTTCTTGTTGTTGTTGCTTCTTTTGTTTGTTTCTTCTGTTTTTTTTTCCTTTTTTCTCTCTCTTTCCTTTATTCTTTTTTCTTTTAAATATATATATATATATATATATATATATATATATATATATAGTTATAAGCTTCAAGGTAATCCTTCATTTCTAGTCAATACTACCCCCATATATAAACCAGTTTTAATCTCTCTATATCTCTAGAAAGTGCACTCCTCTAACAATAATAATAAGACACACCAAGGAGGATCTGAACTACTCTCCTTGCCCACAATGAGGGTTCACACTCACCTTCCCGTCTTATTCTTCTGTCAGTTTCTGTGTAATTATTCTTGCCTTTGTAATATATAAATACTGGTCTTGGAGGTCATTTGGGTTGGCTTTAGTTTTTTGATGTCTTCAACTTTCTTTTACATTCAATGGTCTTCTTCGTTGCTCTGCTGTGTTTTTGTACCATATAAATCCTACCATCGGGGCCCATTTTGGCCAGATTTTTTCTTGCTTCTTTTATCTTTCTATCTGTCTTTTTTCTTTCTTCTTCCTTTTCAGTGGTGGCTTCTGATTGCTCTGTAACCTTCCAATGAGCAACTCACCTGAACAGTGGTTGATATATTCAGCTATACATCCCCTCAACTACCCCTCGCCAAAATGACCAGGACGAGGAACAACCAACCAATGGAAAACCCAGAGACTGCAACCCCTGTCACAGAACTACTGGAAATGAACATAAACAATATTACAGAAATGGAATTCAGGGTAGCAATCATCCAAGCAAAAGCTAAGTTGGAAAAGAACATTATTGGCAAGATAGATGCTCTAAGGACAGAAGTGAAAGCTAAACTGGCAGAGGTTAAAAAGGCTATTAATAAGATGCAATCTAATTTAAATATGCTAACAGCTAGGGTAGGTGAAGCTGAGGATTGTATTAGTGATTCAGAAGATAAATGGATTGAGAAGGATGAGCAAGAGAAGTCTTGGAACAAACAGCTAAAATCCCATGAAAATAGAATTAGGGAAATAAATGATGCCATGAAACACTCCACTATCAGAATTATTCGAATCCCTGAGGGAGCCGAGAGAGAGAAAAGCCAAGAAGATATAGTTGAAAAAATCATAGATGAAAATTTCCCTAATCTGGGAAATGTAACAAGTGTTCGTTCATGTCCTAGAGGCAGAGAGAACACCCCTCAAGATCAATGAGGCCAGAAAAACCTCCAGGCACATAATCGTGAAATTGTGAAAACAGCAACTTCTTTCATGAAATTCATGAATCATAAAATCAAAGAATATGCCTTAAGGGCAGCTAGGTAGAAACGATCCCTTATGTAAAGAGGGAGGACCATCAAAATAATGTTAGACCTACCCACAGAAACCCGGCAAGCCAGAAAGGGCTGGCAAGACATATTCAGGAAATTACATGAAAAAAAAATGCAACCAAAGATAACGTACCCAGCAAGGTGGACTTTCAAAATGGAAGGAGTGATAAAGAGCTTCCAGGACTGTCAAGGTCTAAAAGATTATGCGACCACCAAGCAAGCACTACAGGAAATATTAAGGGGGTTTTATAAAAGAAAAATGTACCCAAGAGTGACGCAGAACAGAAATTTACAGAGGTAATCTATAGAAACATGAACTTTACAGGCAACATGATGTCAATAAAAACATATCTATCAATAATCACTCTCAATGTGAATGGCCTAAACGCTCCAATAAAAAGGCACAGGGTTGCAGACTTGATAAAACGACAGGACCCATCCATATCCTGTTTACAAGAGACAATTTTGAATCTAAAGACCCTTCCAGATCGAAAGTGAGGGAATGGAGGACCATCTTTCATGCCAATAGACCTCAAAAGAAAGCCAGGGCAGCGATTCTCATGTCAGAGTGTAGTCAGAAACGGAAGGATACTACATTGTTCTCAGATCGTCTATACACCAAGAAGATCTAACAATTGTAAATATTTATGCCCCCAAAATGGGAGCATCCAACTACATAAGCCAACTGTTAAGCAAAATAAAGAGTCATATTGAGACAAATACATTGATTGTAGGAGATCTTAACACACCACTCTCAGCAATGGACAGATCATCTAAACAGAAAATCAACAAAGAAACAAGATCCTTGAATGACACATTGGAACCAGATGGATCTCATAGATATATTCAGAACATTCCACCCTAAAACAGCAGAATACTCATTCTTCTCAAGTGCACATGGAAGTTTCTCCAGAATGGACCGCATACTAGGTCACAAATCAGGGCTCAACCAACACCAGAAGACTGAGATTATTCCCTGCATATTCTCTGACCACAATACCTTGAAACTGGAACTCAACCACAACAAAAAGTACAGAAGGAATTCAAACACTTGGAAGCTAAAGACTATCCTGCTCAAGAATGTCTGGATCAACCAGGAAATCAAAGAACTTAAACATTTCATGGAAACCAATGAGAATGAAGATACACTGATCCAAAACCTATGGGATACAGCAAAGGCAGTCCTAAGGGGGAAATACATAGCCATCCAAGCCTCACTCAAAAAAATTGAAAAATCCCGAATACACCAACTCTCATTACGCCTTAAAGAATTGGAAAATCAACAAAAAATTAAACCAACACCCCCCACACACACACACACAAGACGGGAAATAATTAAGATTAAAGCAGAGATCGATGACTTAGAAACTAGAGATACAGTAGAACACATCAAAGAAACTAGAAGCTGGTTCTTTGAAAGAATTAATAAGATCGATAAACCATTGGCCAGACTAATCCAAAAGAAAAGGGAGAAGACCCAAATTAATAAAATTATGAATGAAAGGGAAGAGATAACAACTAACACCAAAGAAACAAAAAACAATCATCAGAAATTACTATCAACAGTTATATGTCAATAAGTTTAACAACCTAGAAGATATGGATGCATTCCTGGAAATCTATAAACTTCCAAGACTGAAACAGGAAGAAACTGATGATCTGAATAGACCTATATCTAATAACAAGATTGAAGCAGTGATCAAAAACCTCCCAAAAAACAAGAGCCCAAGACCTGATGGATTCCCTGGGGATTTCTACCAAATATTCAAAGAAGAAATAACACCTATTCTCCTGAAGCTGTTTCAGAAAATAGAAACAGAAAACTTCCAGACTCTTTCTACGATGCCAGCATTACTCTAATCCCCAAACCAGACAAAGACCCCATCAAAAAGAACTTCAGACCAATATCTCTGATGAATATGGATGCCAAGATTCTTAACAAGATTAACAATACATTAAAAAGATTATCCACCATGAGCAGGTGGGATTTATCCCAGGGATGCAAGGGTGGTTCAACACTCGTAGATCAATCAACGTGATAGAACAACTCAGTAAGAGAAGAGAGAAGAACCACATGGTAGTTTCAATTGATGCAGAAAAAGCACTTGACAAAATACAACATCCGTTCCTGATTAAAACTCTTCAAAGTTTAGGGATAGAGGGAACACTACTCAATCTCATAAAACCTATCTACGAAAAACCCACAGCGAATATCATTCTCAACAGGGAAAAACTGACAGCCTTCCCTCTGAGATCAGGAACAAGACAAGGATGCCCAGTCTCACCACTACTGTTCAACATAGTGTTAGAAGTCCTAGCAACAGCAATCAGACAAGAGAGAGAAATAAAAGATATTCAAATTTACTGAGAAGAAGTTAAACTCTCTTTCAGATGACATGAAACTCTATATGGAAAACCCAAAAGACTCTACCTCCAAACTACGAGAACCCATAAAGCAATTCAGTAATGTGGCAGGATACAAAATCAATGCACAGAAATCAACTATGTTCTTATATACTAACAATGAAAATATAGAAAGGGAAATCAGAGAATCGATTCCGTTTACTATAGCACAAAATAACCGTAAGATACCTAGGAATAAACCTAACTGAAGAAGTTACAGATCTGTACTCGAGGAACTACAGAACACTCCTGAAAGAAATTGAAGAAGACACAAAAAGATAGAATAGATCCCATGCTCATGGATCGGAAGAATAAACATTGTTAAAATATCTATACTGCCCAGAGCAATCTATACTTTCAATGCCACCCCAATCAAAATTCCACCAACATTTTTCAAAGCATTGAAACAAACAATCCTAAAATTTATATGGAACCAAAAAAGACCCCAAATTGCTAAGGAATTGTTGAAGAAGAAAAACAAAGCTGGGAGCATCACGTTACCTGATTTCAGGCTTTATTACAAAGCTGTGATCACCAAGACAGCATGGTACTAGCATAAAAACAGTCAAATAGGCCAATGGAACAGAGTAGAGAGTCCAGATATGGACTCAGAAATCTATGGTCAAATCATCTTCGACAAAGCAGAAAAAATATCCAGTGGAAAAAAGACAGTCTCTTCAATAAGTGGTGCTGCTAAAATTGGACAGCTATGTATAAAAGAATGAAACTCAACCATTTTCTTATGCCACACACAAAGATAAACTCGAAATGGATGAAAGACCTCAATGTGAGGCAGGAATCTATCAAAATCCTAGAGGAGAACATAGGCAGTAACCTCTTTGACATCAGTCACAGCAACTTCTTTCAAGATAAGACTCCAAAGGCAAAGGAGACAAAAGCGAAACTGAACTTTTGGGACTTCATCAAAATAAAAAGGAAACAGTCAACAAAACAAAGAGGCAACCCACAAAATGGGAGAAGATATTTGCAAATGACACTACAGACAAAGGGCCGATATCCAAGATCTATACAGAACTACTCAAACTCAACATCCAACAAGAAGATGAACACATCAAAAAATGGGCAGGAGACATGAAGAGACACTTCTCCGTAGAAGATATACAAACGGCTAACAAACACATGAAAAAATGTTCATCATCACTAGCTATCAGGGAAATTCAAATCAAAACCACCTTGAGATACCACCTTACACCAGTCAGAATGGCCAAAATTAACAATACAGGAAACAACAAGTGTTGGAAAGGCTGTGGAGAAAAGGGAACTCTCCTACATTGTTGCTGGGAATGCAAGTTGGTACAGCCGCTTTGGAAAACAGTGTGGAGATTCCTTAAAAAATTAAAAATAGAGTTACCCTATGACCCTGCAATTGCACTACTGGGTATTTACCCCAAAGGTACAGACGTAATGAAAAGAAGGGCCATATGTACCCCAGTGTTCATTGCAGCAATGGCCACAATTGCCAGACTGTGGAAAGAGCCAAGATGCCCTTCAACAGATGAATGGATAAAGAAGATACAGTACATATATACAATGGAATATTATGCCTCCATCAGAAAAGAGGAATACCCAAGTTTTGCAGCAACATGAACTGGACTGGAAGAGATTATGCTGAGTGAAATAAGCCAAGTAGAGAAAGTCAAGTATCACACGGTTTCACTTTCTGTGGTGCATAAGGAGTAATATAGAGGACAGTAGGAGAAAGAAATGAAATGGGAAGTAGAGTAAATTGGGGAGGGAAATGAAACATAAGAGACTTTGGACTCAGAAACAAACTAAGGGTCTTGGAGGGGAGGAGGTGGGGGGATGGGTGAGCCTGGTGGTGGGTACTGAGGGCACGTATTGCGTGGAGCACTGGGTGTGGTGCATAAACAATGAATCTTGGAATACTGAAAATTAATTAATTAATTAATTAATTAATTTTAAAAAAGAATGTAGTGCACCACTTTATAGAGGAGAATTGAGAGCTTTTGGACTCAGGGCTCAAGAAGCTAAAGAGAAAGCAAGATCTAGGGAAACAGATGCCTAGAACAGCTTGAGAAGAGAGTCCTCATTAGCAGAGCATAGGGAGCTGAGTCTGTGACTGATCTCTGATCATGTCTTCCTCAAACTATCCCAAATGTTGCCTACTGTATACCCAAAATACAAAGGTATGAAATGCAAACAGGAAGAGAAATGATGTGGACGGTAGTTAAACTCGAGCAGCCACAGTAGGTAAGCCTAAAAGTACTGACCTGAAAAGCTTCAATCATTATCTTTGTAGAAGAGACACCACTATAAGGAGGCCAGCCTAGTGAGGACCAATGAGGTGAAGGATGGCCCAGAGTACTACCAGCACCAAAGATGCCAAGCTGTTTCTCAAGACCTAGGAGTTGAGGATTCCACCATTCCATGGGGAGAGATCCAAATTAAAAGAGAACACATGCATAATGTGCTTATGCATGCATCCATTCTTTCATGGTCATTTTTAATTTATTAGAAAAAAAACACAAAATAAACTAGATCTGCATATATGTGTGTTTAGATAGCTCCTAAATACTAGCTTAAGTGTGTGTGTGTGTGAGAGAGAGAGAGTGTGTGTGTATACAGCTCCTAAATACTGGCTTAAGGGCTCTTCTGGATTTCTCTTAAAAGAGTGAGTTTGTCAACTAGGACAAGTGTCTCCAACTTTACAAATATACTCCTCTCATCTAGCCAAACCACCTCACCTCAGAGAGACCACCTATGGTCTGCACAAGCTCACAGCATGCCCAAGGACACAGCAGTTTCACAGGTTTTCCATTTTTACTGCCTTGGAAAATGCCAAGTACAGAATCTTTTCCAACCCTCAGGGGCCTTTTTTTGGCCTCAGTGCCTCTCAGGCCCATTTACCCACTTCTACTAGGTATGAGCGCAACTAGTGGGTAGACTAGGGCATGGCTAAAAACACTCAATGCCTTCAAATCAAGTATGTTTTATTTAATCAGATACATTCCAGGTGAGTGTTGGGTGTACTCTTTCCAGTCTGAAAAATACCACCTAATTTTCTTATTTGCTGAAAGAACTCCCAGTGAATGACTTCAGTCAGTGATTTCCAGGGCTTTCTTTAAATTTCATAATACTGTTAAATTAGATAGACAAAAATAGGGGGACTACTTAAATTATCGATTTATTTTGTCAAGAAAGCACATTTAAAATGTCCCAAATTTATTACTCTCTCCCCATTTCATTATTTTTCAAAATGACTTTTTAACTTAAAAAAAAGGATATAATCTGAACATACAAACAAGAAAATAATTTAGGATTAGGAAGACTTACTTTATTGCCTTAACTTAACTCCATTTGTGATTTAAGTCAATTTAAGCCATGTTGAGACTCACTGACCAAACTCAAGTGAGCAGAGTTCCCTCACAGGTCAAGTACAAAAGCACGAAGCTAGGAAGACATTAGTGTGGAGAGACTATTGTACTTCCCTAAAGATTCTGATGTAAAAGAGATAAGAATAAGAAACAAACATCAGACATCTGAGAACTTTCTGGACAACTGAGAATCAACACAGAGATGTGCCTTTTCTTTTCTGCTGTTTTGCTTAATGGCATTTATAGTAGTCTTTAAAACAATACAAAGAATCCATATTATTAAGCACGTATTAATTTGACCCAGAAATACTCTCATACAAGTATATACACAAGATATTGATACTGAAAACCTAAATTCGCCCCAGGGCTGTTTCTATATTTAAAATGCGATTCATATTTAAGAAATAAAAATTTCAACTCATTCACAGTTACCCCATTTCACATACCTGGTTGCACATGTGACAGAAGAGAACACTGTGTTCTTCATAAGCTCATGTGGAAACATTAAGCATGGACTAGAATTGAGTTGTCAAGCTGACTTGATTTACTTCTGCAACTCCTGCATCCATCAAGCCAAAGGATATAATTAGAAGGAAGATATTCATAAGTATTAAAAGTGTTACCATTGCAAACCAGGTAGAGGGGACGTGATTAGCAGGGCTGGGTACCACCTACTATCAAGCAAGCATCAGCGCAAATTCTCAGGATGCCAGAACATGAGGCAGAATTTTTAGAGTCAACTAACATTTACTTTCCATGCTTCCCAAGAAAAGGACAAAAGACACAGATACCTAAAATGATCTCAAACTGTCTTCTGAGGGAAGTTATTCCTGATTACAGCCAATTCCTTTCCTCTACTAATGCTTATGTTTACTTCAAGTGAGCTAATTCTGTTTGTTTCCAGATTGTATTATTCTTGATTTTACAGAAAAAAGAATTATTTTTTGTGACATTTTCAGCTAGAGTTTTTCCTTCATTTTAGCTCAATGGTTTTCTTCATCTTTATTAGATTAGAAAATTCACTAGCTACATGCTATCTGCCACACTTTACAAATTCAAGCCCCCTGAAACTTCAAGGAAAGTCCTGGATGCACCTACCAACCCAGTGCCATGAAGAGGTAGTGGTAACTTTCTGTTCAACCATACCACGAGATCATAGGGTTGCCAACATTCACAGCAATCAGTAACAGAAGACCAGCACTCTGACCTTTACTTACAGCTCCAATCCAAAGCCCAGCAGAGAACTTCCAGCCAAGATGGGCAGAAAGTCAGCCCTCTGATAAAAACCTGCTGCTTCCAACACGTAGCAACAACAGGGAAACAAAGAAATGCCACCTCCACCCCAACACACAGGCAGACTAAAATGTAGCTAAGTTCTGCTTATAAAGAGAAATGCTGAAAGCAAAGCTATACCAAAGCTCCCTCACCAAATAGCTGCAATGGCAAAATAATGGAAGATAGAGTAGTATTGGGAGAAAATAATTAATAGAGATAAGGAGAAACACTTTTTAATAAAAATGACTTATTCCACCAATGAGTTCTAACAAGTATGAACTTACTTGTTACAAGGAAAAAATATAGTCTCAGCATAAAGAGAATAAAATCTGACAATAATAAAGAAGAATTAACCAATCCACACTTTCTGACTAGGATATTTTAATAGTCTTCCAGCAAACCAAGAAACAGTTAGGACTATGCAAGATTTAAATAAAAAACAAAAAGATATATATGTATTTGTTTTTAGGACAATACACCCAATAAACACAATACCCTTTTCCAGTTCTTACAGAAACCTTATAAAAATTGATCCCATATTAGGCCACAAAACCAATCAAATAATCTACATAATAAAGACTATGAATGACAATGCAATTTAGATAAAAATCAACAATTAAAAGATAATTTATAAATATCTTTGAAAACCCAAAATGTACTCCTAAATAACTCCCTGATTAAAGAAAAAATTAAAATGGAAGAAAATGACAGTAAACTTTCTACTCAAAATTGTGGATGGAGGGGTACATAGATATTACTAACTTCTTTCTAATAGCAAAGCTGTCATGAGATAGAGTTTAGCTAGACAATTAAGAACTATAAAAATCCATACATTCTAGGAGACTAGTAATAACATTTGAACTCCTACATGTCTGATATTCTATCAGACATTTGCATCCACTTTGTCATGTTTAATTAAGCATTTTTGTGTTATAGTTTTGCAAACTAAAAAAAGGTTTGTAAGTTAAAAGGTTTATTCTTCAAGAGTCAGATCAGAAACAAAGAAGTCTGATGGCAGGAGTCTGAATTCCTGTACTTCCAGTTGTATGATGACAGGTAAGTTATTTAGCTTCCTAAGCCTCAGATTATTCACCTAAAAAACTTCACACACTAGTGATCTCTTCCATGTAAATACCTCACAAAGTTAAATGATTTGAAACATATGAAACATAGCTCATGGTAATAGTTCAGTAACTGTGAACTACTATTTTTACATATACCCAGCAGTCATTTGGCTATTTGTTCCATCACTTGCTCACGACTACATGCCTTCCTGAAGACAGAAAGAACCCTGCTTCTCTTTGACCACTGAAGGACATATAGCAGTGCCAACTACAGAGCTGGTGCTAAATAAATTTGTTGTATTAATGAATGAAATTTAGTTAAACTTGTCCAAGCTACTCTGGTGTACAATACCAAGATTATCTAGCCAGCAAAATAAAGTAATAAATATGAAGATGTTTTTAGTGATTTGTAATTATTTTTAAGTCTGACTATTTAATTATTACTTGACACCTGAAGTAGGGTCAAGTCAATTTTGTTGCACCAAATCTAACAATTTCAAATATTCATTAAAAATTAAAACTGGTCAGTAATAAACTAGTATTATTGGGCAAGCCTGGATTTGGAGCCGTTTTGGTTTTCTCATTCTAGATATATGATAGTGATGGAAAACATCCCCCTCACAAATAAGACACACAAAGACAAGGGAATAACTGCAAAGAGAATAGACTACACAAAATATGTTGTTAGATGGGAAAAAATACATTTATCTAAAGCTAGGACAGGGTCCTTTGTATTCTGACAGATAATTAAAGTTCTATAGTTTCCAGAATCAAGTTTTCTATAAAATTTGATTAAATTAAAATACTAATTTCATCTTGATTGCAACACATTTATTTTCTTTGAACAAATTAATTATATCTAGTCATATTCTGCAGGGTTTTTTTTTCAGTAATAGCTATGTAGTTTAACTTTTATTAAACCCCTCAGTATCTTAACATGGGGTATGCTTGGCTGAGTCCAATAAAAGGCCACAAAAGATACCTGAGAGTTAATTTACTTTGATTCTGGTGCAAATGCCTCTATCATTCTTCTCATAAAGCTAATATTGAAGCAGAATGAGCATCTTTCCTTCTCTCACTACACAGATCTTCTGATATTGGAACAGATTGCTCAGGAATGAAAGTTTTACTGGAGATTATTAAGAAAAGAGAGAGAGAATGGAGGGAGGAAGAGAAAAGGGAGGGAGGGAAGAAAGGAAGACAGGCCATATCAGTGTAATGGTAATATTGTCCTGACCTACTGGGATTTGGGGCAAGTAACTAAATGGCATGGAAACAGTCTTTTTAATCCTTGGATTTAACGTTTCAAATTGTTGAGGCTTTAATTGAAAATAAAAATCACGCAAACACGCATATACACATACACACAAACACAAAGAGGACCTGAAATGAAAACCTTTAAATATAACATGGGTTTCCATGACAGCACATCCCAAGAATGGAGATTCATTTTAGCTCACCATTAAATACAAACATATCCAGGAATTTCATATGCATCAGCTTCAACCCTACCAGATCTTCTTTTTATGTACTTGAATCCTAAATTTTTAAATGCCATGATGTGTCAATTCTAAAAACTAAATCTTTAATTGAGTTCTCAATGATTGTCTTTTGTGGATCCACCTTCTCCCTTAGAGATAATCTATTTTTCTTCTTTATTGCTTTTGCCTTCTACTACATGAGAGTAAAGTAACTCAACATTTCTTGCTGGAGCACAGAATCTGCCCAATGTTCTACAGAAATATCTTTTAAAGAAATGAATTAACTAGTGAATATTTTGGACAGGAAGGAAAGACAGGATACATCTTAACTTAGGAGCTACACATGATGACTGCATTTTTCACTGCCCTTAACAATATGATATCTCTCAGAAATACATTTCTTTCATTACAGAATTGCCTCAAGATTTTAATAGTTTGTGTATGTGTGAGATTGAAATGTACCTCTTCTCAGGAAAATTTTCAAAGACATAAATGCCTCTTTTCTGAAATATCATTGTATCTAGATGCCTCTATTCACCCTATCTTTAGCAAAGCTTTCTGTCTCCCAAATGAAAAACATCTGCACCTGCTACATACATGGAGTTTCAGTCACTCTGTGCCCCTAGGGGACTTAGCCTGCCTTAGTTGTCCATCTACTGCCCTCCTAAGATCATTTTTTGGCTTTTATAAACTCCTTTTCATACAAACTAAATGTTGTACTATAAGATACTAAAGTCAGTATGATATTATTAAACTAAATCCCTTATGACCAAAGGGAGAAAAGGACCATTAATATATAATAAAAACCTGGGGAAAAAAGCTGTGGACATCTGGAGGTAGAGTATGGGTTACTTGTACTCTCCCTGAACCCACACTCCATTTGTTAATGGAATAAATGGTGAATCTACTCTAAGAATCAAGTATAAGCTCACATTCTTGGACAAAGAAAAAGGAAAAACGACTTTACACAATTCCAACAGTTGCTTATAGAAATGACCATTTCTATACCTAAATGCCATTTAAGAGAAAAGAAATGGAGAGAATTCATGGAAATAGGAAAAAAGGTACTCACTGCTTAGAGAACCCTGTCCCTCTTGAGATTTCCAATCTTTTGTTTCTAAAGAACACTCAGTGAGATTTTGCTACTGAGGACTTGAATTCCTCTGAACACCTCTCTTGGTTCTTTTCTGGGGCCATCTTTCTATGCTAATTCATGAAATCTCTTTAAAAGTCCTCAGTGTATGGTGCACCTGGGTGGCTCAGAGGGTTAAGGCCTCTGCCTTCATCTCAGGTCATGATCTCAGGGTCCTGGGATCGAGGCCTGCGTCAGGCTCTCTCCTGTTTCCTCCTCTCTCTCTGCCTGCCTCTCTGCCTACTTGTGATCTCTCTCTGTGTCAAATAAATAAATGAAATATTTTAAAGTCCCCAGTGTACACCAATATATGAGTTTAGTAAGGTGGCAAGATATAAGGTAAAGGCACAAAAATCCACTGTATTTCTACATACAAGCAGTAAAAATTCAGAAACCAAAATTTAGTTATATTACCATTTGCAACAGAACCAAAATAGAAAAATACTTAAATATGAAACCTAAAAAACATGTAAAGTGTCTGTATATTCAAGACCACAAATTCTGAGGAAAAAAATCATCAAGGAAAACCTAGGTAAATGGAAAGGCATACCATGTTCATGAACCAGAAATCTTAACATAATAAAGATATGTTTTCCCCAAGGTGATCTTTAGATTTAAGACAATTCCTATCAAAATCCCAACAAGATTTTATGTAGATTTAGATAAGACTATTCTAAAATGTATATAAATGGCAAGGAAATTAGAATAGCTAAAACAATTCTGAAAATTACAAACAAAGTTGCAGAAAGCCCACATATTTAGGCTTGTTATAAAGCTATAATAATCAAGGAAATATGGTAGTGGTGAAGGGATAAACACATAGATCAGTGGAAGAGAGTAACAGAGTTCAGGAATAGATTGAGACAAAAATGGCCATTTGACTTTTGACAAAGATACAAAGCAATTCAATGGATAAAGAATAGTTTTTCTTAACAAATACTAGAACAACTGGTTATCCATTAGAAAGAAACTGAACCCAGACCTAAACCTCATACCTTATACACAGATTAACTTAAAATGTACATAGATCTAATTTTTAAAACTATAACATTTCTAGGAAAACACAGGAAAAATCATCTTGACCTGTGGTTGGATAGAGAATTCTTAGAAATAACACCAAAAGCACAGCCCATAAGAATGGAAATTGATAAATAGCATTTAACCAAAATTAAAAACTGTTGCTCTGCTAAAGATACTGTTAAGAGAATAAAGAGATAAACTTCAGACTGGTATAAAATATATGCAAATCTCATATATGACAAAGGACTTGTATCTAGAATATAAAGAATTTTCAAAATCCAACAATAAGAACACAAACAACCCAATTTAAAAATGAGCTAAGGACCAAAGAAGATATAAAGTTGGCTATAAAGCACATGGGCAAAAATGCAACATCATTTGCCACATGGAAATGAAAATTAAAATCACAATGAGATACCACTACATATTTGGTAGAATCACTAAAATAAAAGATACCAATAAGAGCAAGTGCTAGCAAGATTCATGACAACTGCAACTCTGACACACTGCTCATATATATTGGTATACCCACTCTGGGAAAGAGTTTGGCATCTGAGCATATACTTAGTATATATACAACATAGCAATCCTACATCCAGGTATTTACAAAAGAAAGAGGAAAGAAAAAAGGAGGGAAGGAAGGAAGGAAGGAGAAAAGAAAGAAAACTATGCCCACACAAAAACATGTACATGATTGTTCATAGCATCCTTACATGTGACAGCAAAAATTGGAAACTCAAATGTCCTTCAACAAGAGAATGAATATAAAATGTAATACATCTATAAAATGGAATACTACTCACAAGAAAAAAGAATAAACTACTGACATAAACAATAAAATAGATAACAATAAAATGGATAAAATGGACCAGTGGTTGCTAGGAGTCTTGGTTGGAAAAGTGGGGAGGGTATGATAAAACAGGGCTGGTATTAGGGACATTTCTGTTGGGTTGATGGAAATGTTCCATATTCTCATTACGTACTCTCATTCCCATTACAGCGGTGACAATATAAATCCATACAGGTGTTAAAATCCACAACACTGCACATCAAGAAGGTCAGTTTTGCTGTATGATAAATTTAAAAATTAATATTAAACCCTACACTTGGCATTGCAAATTCAGAAATTGCTCCTGCCATTCCTGGAACTTATCATGTTGCCCCTATTATTCAAAATCTGTTTTAAATTGGTAATTCAAGATGGAGGAACAGCTCCACTCCACAGGCTGTACTAAATGGGGTGAATTCTCTAAGCACCAAATCTCATAGTCTCTATTATGTAAAAGACTGCTTTTGGATATTGCTCCCTTCTCTTCCTAGGCAGTACTTGGGCCAACTGCCATAATGGCTACATCAGAGATAATAAAGAAGAGGGCTGTTACTACCACCATTATTAAGAAGACTGGAAGAAGAGAGAAGCAGCCATTTTATACACCATGGTAATATTCCATAAGGCAAGAAGGGAAAGGTTGTCATGGTTGTAAAGATATTGAAAGAAAAGAAAGAAAAAGGATATTCCCTTGCTCTGAAGTCTTCATAAAACCTATGAACACACAATCCCAGCTCAGTTTTCCTAGATGTTTCTAACACCTTAGCATCACTCTTGTCTTTCACCTGATTGTTGCCTCTTATAACCGTTTCCTTTGTATGTATTTTGTTTACTTTTATGGAAAAGAGACAAGTGATAAGCCCGTATCAGAGATTTCAAAATAATGCCCAGAGATATGTCCTGGATTTCCTATAGGCTCAATTTCCCTTGCCATACTTTCCACACATGTGGTCCTGCATAATAATTTCTAAGTGGTTTTTGTATTTATGGTTTAGTTTGGAAGTTCCTGAAGTATCTACAGATTTAAATCAGATTAAATAACTTCTGGGATGGTGTTATTACTAAGTATATTGTGTTAAATTCCAGTGTATGTATCAAAATGCTCAATTAATCAGAATATTCATTCAACTATAAGTCAATCTCATAGGATATTAAAAAAAACCTTCACAATATGAGAAAAGTCCACTGGTGTTAAACCATAAAGAATATATAATGATGTCATCATTACTTGGTCAGCAAATAATTGAAAAAAAATTTTAATGGGTACTTAAGAATGGAAAGAAGGAAGGCTGATGGGTTGCAATTCTTTATCTAAAGGTCCTATATTTTGTTTCATTCCTCAAAGGACATTTTACTTCTAGGAAAAAGACTCAAATGGCAAATCCTCTAAATCATCTGCTATTTATCACCCCAATTTCTCTTAAGGCCCTACATAAAGAAGGCTCTTTATATTTTATCTTCCGAAAATAAAAAAAATGTCTTGACTCCTTGGACAGTAACTGTGACTTTTTAAAAATATAATTTATTTTCCCCAAGGTGATCTTTAGATTTTTGTAGGTAGAAATCAATTATTAAGTAATTGCTGAATGAATTGATGAAAGAAAGAATGCAAGAACAAACGCCTGTGAACAAAAGCAATGTAACAATTCTACCCATGGGGAAGATGCTAATCCCAAACAGCATCCTACAGTGCTAAGGGTATGTACACAGACCCCACCGTCTTCAGTACCTTTCCTCTGGGATAAAAGATGAAGCTATGGTCTCTGAGCCCTCTCATCACAAATGATAATAATATTATTATTATTATTATTATTATTATTATTATCACCACCATTATTGTGGATGGTACCTTATTTCTTCACTGAATTAAAGCGTTCTGTCTGAAAACCAACACTAAGTTAAAGATGCTTCAAATTACATGTGTGTGGCATGCAGAAACATTCTGACCCAAACAAACTGCAGCCTCTTCACCTGGGTGACATAAGCACTGGCCTTGGCTGTACCCAATTTAGACATCAACACTTGTCCATTTGTACTATGCTATTACCCATTACACTCATTCACTTTTCCCACATACCTTGTCCAATTACCTACCAATTTAATCCACTTAAGCTATCTCAACTACAGTAAATATGTTCCCCTTTAGCATTTACTAGCACTTGGGCTGGCTTTTCAAGGGCCTCTAATAGGCTTTATCATTCCTTTATTTTTCCTCTTCCTGTTCGGTTTTGTACTTATGACTCATCACAAAATGGATGCTGCTGCCATAGACAAATGCACTGGCAAGAACCTAACTACACAATTGGCCATTTAGTCCTGAAAGTAAATGAAACAGAATAATGACTACAAAATTGATCTGGACCACAGGGCAGAACCATACTTAAACTTCATCCAGCACAGAGCACCTTCTACAGAGCTGATGTCTGGATGCCATTTACTGTTCTTTCCATTATTGTTGATAATAGCAGTGCTTTCAGACTGAACATTCCTCCTGCTGCAGATCAAAAGGATTCAGAAAAATATCCCATCATCTTATTTGAGGTATAAATAAAGTAATAACTCAATTTCCTCAGCTTTGTAGCAACCTTGGCAGCTAATACTAATTACTATCTCTCACCATTGGGCACTAGTGAAACTACGACTTCTAACTTAAATAAACAGTATTTGTCCATTTTGTTTGTAGGAGAATGAGCCCATTCTGACTTCTGCCAAGAGGCCCCATGTGGCTCATGGGACTCACAGACACTTGTCTCAGGTTCTGTAAAGCATCCGAACTTTCTCCTTCAACATTAACCAATTGGCATAAAGATCCTGAAGGCTGATTTGTGATGTTTACCTTTGCCTCACCCACAATCTCCCACACTTTCTCTCTATCAGAGAGGCTTCTCTGCCTCCATATGTTTCTTTGCACTTTATGAAAGCTATTTCTTGTGTGTGCCAAAAAAAGATCCCAACACTACAGAAGAGAAGCCTAGATGGTACCTGAAGAACCCCAGCATCAGCGGCTATGAGTATTCTGTGGTGGAAAGGGGATCAGTTGCTATAACCAAAAAAACTGAGCACGGGGATTATCAAATTCTTAAGAACTTCATAAGATAAATTCTTGGCAAGAACCTAACTACACAATTGGCCATTTAGTCCTGAAAGTAAATGAAACAGAATAATGACTACAAAATTGATCTGGACCACAGGGCAGAACCATACTTAAACTTCATCCAGCACCGAGCACCTTCTACAGAGCTGATGGCAGTCTTAATAAACAGGGTCTTTCTTTGGTATGGACAATTTAGAGGGTCAAGGGTCTTCTGTGCCTAATAGATGAACTGATAGTTCCCCTCCCATGAATTTTTAAAAAAAAAAAAAAAGGGAAAACCATAATCACCTAGTTGACAGCAGCCATATCTGCCTTCACAAACCTGAGATCACTGAAAAATGGATCATGACAATGATGGCTGATTAACCATGCGACTTGCATTTCCCCCTCTTCCTTACTTAGAGAATCCGACTACTTTCAGGGAGACAGTATGCCCAGCTAACAGTGTATTTCCTACTCTTTTTGCAAGCATAATGACTAGTGAGACTTAAGTGGGAGTAACTGGGTAGGGCTTCTAAGAAAGCTCTTTAAAGGGAGCTGATGCTCCAGGATGCATCCTTCACATGCAGCCTTCTCCAACACTACATACTTCATCTTTCTGGCGGGAATACAAACATGATGGACAGGGCACTCTGGCTGTTTTCTGGACCATTCTGAAGGTCAAAGAAGGGTGTAAAAAATGACAAAGCAGAAAGAAGAGGATCCTGGTCCCTGATAACAATGGCCCTGATTTGCCAGCCCTGGACATCCTATGGCTCATAGGAGAAAGAAGAAAAGGAAGCCCATGCCTTTGTGCATTTTTTTTTCAGTGTTCCAAGAGCCCATGCTTTTTTAATGTCAGTTATTTGGATTTACTGTTCCAGGATTCTGCCAAGTCTAATACTAACAGACTCATCAGGCAATCATCTCAGTTTATGGAGCACTATCTGTGATCTAACATACATTTATACAGCAGACATTGAGGATGTTATCCTTATCCCATCATTTAAAACTTAGGGAAGACCAAACGACCAACATTGAACATGATGAAATATTAAAATTTATGTTGAACATATGAATTCACATAACACTCTGTATTCTGTTATAACGCCACTTTCCATAGGACTTTTTTTCCTTCTTTTTCCTTCCTTTCCTTCTATTAAGACTGAATAATAGAAGGGGTACCTGGGTGGCTCTGTCTTACGTGCCTGCCTTCTGCTCAGGTCATGATCCCAGAAACCGGAGACAGAACCCCACAGCCCTGTCCCTGCTCAGAGGGAAGCCTGCTTCTCCCTCTCCCCTTCCACCTGCTTGTGTTCCCTCTCTGGCTGTCTCTCACTCTCTCTCTCTCTGTCAAATAAATAAATAAAATCTTTAAAAAAAAAAGACTAAATAATGCTTGAAGGAAAAGCTGCTTCTAATTCATAAACTGAGTCATCAATAAGAACACCCCAACTATGACACATGATAACAATGAATGTGAGCTTTCCCAGCATTCTGCTTACGTCTCACAGCTAGAGATGACTCCAGGTTGGCCTACCCTCTGGTCCACCTCTCAAATTCAAGAAGCTCCTGCTTAATCATTTAAGTGCATGGACTTGTTAAATTAATTAAGCAAGAAGTTTAGTAGACTAAGGTGGTTTTATTGCCCAAGCAGCCTATAGGAGCAATACAAAACCTAAGCTGGTAGTGCCTCCACGTTGGGAAAGCAAAACCTAAGGACAACCAGTTACAGGCTGCCATCGAGGCTTAAACTACAGCCAACCAGCAGCTTCCTTACTTATTTCTATCGCTTCCTTATGAAAGTCCCTCCCAGTTCCCACCCTTAGCCCTTCTACCCATTTTCAGTCTAGTGCTACCTAATTTGAAGAAATATACTCAAATAAACCCTTAATTTTTAAAAAATATGTTTCAGTTTGTTTTTTATCAGACTTTCGCAACAGGCGATGAAAAATAAAGAATAAGTAGTTCAATAAGGTGAAGGACACACAGTGGCCAAGGCTGGAGAAATGTCCTCTTCTTAATGTTCTAATGTCTTTTTCCAAAGGTTAAAAATCCTAATTCCCTCTGTCAACTTGTAAGTTGATGTAACTTTTCCAAAAACTGCAGACTATTTTCCCAGATGGTGGTCCCATATTATGGTCCCAGCGGCAGTGAATGAAGGACATCCTTGGTACTGCCAGTTTGGTTTGTAGCCATTCTAATGATTAACGTGATATCTCACAGCAGTTTTAATTCACATTTTTCTGATGACTAATAACAGTATCTTTTCACATCTAATTGGCCATTTGTAGATCTTATTTCATAAAATATTCAAACTTTTGACTTTTTAGTAAATTGGCTTAACTTACTATTGAATTATAAGTGTCTGACATAGTAAGCCTATCTTGCGAACTTTTTAATACATGTATTTAATTTTTCAGCTCTGGAAGTTCCACATAGTTTTTTGTTTTTTAATTTTATTTATTTCACAGAGAGTAGTGGGGAGAGGGAGAGGGAGAAGCAGGCTCCCCACTGAGCAAGGAGTCCCATGTGGGGCTTGATCCCAGGACCCTGAGGTCATGACCGGAGCTGAAGGAAGTCACTTAACCAACTGAGCCACCAAATTGCCCCACATAGTTCTTTTTTTTTTTAAATCTATCTTCCATTTTTCATGTTTCATGTATACTTTAAATTATGAAATATTTCCAAGAGACTTTAAAAGTCCCTTAAAGTTTGTCTGCTAATTCCATCATCTCTGTTATTTCTTGGTCTATTTATTATGCCTGAATTTTCTCTTAGTTACTGGTTACATGTTTGTACCTCTTCTGATCTCTAACAACTTTGAAATGGATGCTCTATTGTGAATTCTATGTTGCTGAGTATCAAAATTATGCTGTCTTCCTTTAAAGAATGTTGTCTTTCAATCTGTCAGGCAGTTAAATTGAGAGGATCAACTTGGTCTTTCAAAGGTTTGTCTCTGCCTTTGCAAGGGCAGATCTAATTCAGCCACCTTATGAAGTTTGACCTTTTAGGAGTCCCTACTGAATGATGTGTGTCCACTGAGTCTCTCCACTCTGCCTGGTTAAAACTAAAATGTTGCCTGCCCAGCAGGACCTCTTAGAATTGTTTGCTTTATAGATTCTTGGTCATCCTGTGTCCTCCTATAGTTTCACCCTGTAAACATACAGTTTAGTCTGCATTTTAAAACTCAAGAGGTAGCCCCTTCCCACCCTCCTGACCTGCCAGCCCCGAGCAGGGTTTCGGAGGTCTTCCTCTGAGAAGTTACCTCTATTCTGATACTCTGTCCCACCATTTCTGGCTGCCTCCATTTCCATGAACTCTGATCTCTAATTCAATGAAACCACTGGATGCTCTACTTTAAGTCTTCTCTCTCTGGGACATGGCAGATTGAAGACCTACAAGCAGAAAGCTGGGTGAGACACAGGGTCATCCTGTCTGGTTCTCTTCTCCACTGAGACATAATCCTGTCTGCCCACTGTCTGATGTTTGAAACCAGATGTTTGTATTTTTTTCCAGATTCCTACTTACTTATGGCAGGAGAAAAGTCTACTACTAGTTACTCTGCCATGCCCAGAAGCACATATATCCTTGATGATTATTTCTCTGTGTGGCTATGTAATGGAAGGACCTCTGAGAAGAGAGACATCAGAGCTATTGTGTATGAGGGTGAAGAGAACATGAAGATGAGCTGGCAAATGCATGCTCCCTTCAAATAAAAGACTTCTTTAGACTGTATACATTTGCCCATGACATCGTCTGGAATTAACTGTGTGCATGATGACTTTATAAGCATTATATAATAATGGCAATATACACTCAAGTATAAAAATAGTGAGATACTATTTTGGAGACCAGAAATGAGAAAGAGAAATGGACTAGGGGAAAAAAGGGTATTTATTTAGAGGTTAGCCTTGAACTGAATCCTGAAAAAGTGATGGGACTGAAAGAAGCTCAAAAATGGGGACAGGAAGGTAACTTGCAAGTCTTCCAGCTATTTCCAATAGGAAAAAGTACGAAGGCCTAACTCAAAAAACTGCTTGAATCTGCTCAGATTAGTATGTAAGTTCCTTATGGATGCTTGGTATCCACTGCTTTCCTAATTAGTAATGCATATCCACCCACTTTATGAGATTGCCGTTGAAGTCCTTTGAAAACGTTAATGCCAACACTTATCGATATTGTCATTAATGTGTCTATATGGGGTGGGAATCAAGTAGTATTCCTCCCCAAATACTCAGTAACTATTATCAGAACAACTCTGCTATTGAAATGAGTAGAATCCAATCTAAAAGGCATAAGTATCACATGTTTCAAACATAACATTTACCCAAATTAGACCAACCCAAGGATGATAGCCAATGATATCACTTTATACTTAGACCTGCTATTTTAGTAAGACACCAACAGGTTTAGCAGATGTTGCAATGAAAAACCAAATATGTTCCAGGCAATAAATCTGCAAATAGACATTTAGGATAGCACTAAAAAAAATGTGCTCCATTCTTTTCAATGATCACAGCAGGTAATATCCTATGATTAATTACAGATGCATACAAATACTCATTATCTATTGAAAGAATGTTTCCATGCAGTATGACTGGCAAAGACCTTACACACCTATTGTGCATTAGTATATAATTAAGAAAACATTTAGGCATTGTGAATAGTCTATATTTCACCAATCAGATGGTTATGTGACTTGGTGAAAAAATCACCACCTCTTCAGTTCACAGCTGGGTCAAAAATTCAATGTACTGAGCTTGAGAATGTCATTTAATACCTCTATAGGCCTGAGTTTCTCCATTTCCAAATTGGATTATTATCTAAACTACCAAACAACTTGGTGGAAATGAAGAAAGAACAGAAAGTTGTTCTGACAAAGCAAATATTCTACATACATTTAAAGAACAATAATTTTTATACTATGGAATTACTGCTGTGCAAATTTCCCCCTTGGACACTAGAATGAAAAACTAAAGCTGAAAACAGAAGTGATTCTGGCATTAATTCTTTCAATTTTTAAGATAAATAAGAGTCACCATTCTCCCTTTTATCCTTCTAGCAAAATAAAAATCCTTATGGCTTATGAGAAAGTAATAAAACTATGCTGAGAAGCTATACTTAGCAAGATAATTTAGTCCAACATTAAAGATCAGGACTATAAAACACATGCTAAAGAATGATATTTATTGCAAAATATAAAAGATCCATTCCTTATACCAAGGAAATATTTGGACAACTTTTGTTCACATTCTTAGTTCACCAAACAATCACTATTTGCCTTAATTCTTCAAAGTGGTTAAGCCAATCCTTCCAATGAGACTATTTTCCTAATAGTTATAAGGTAAATCAATAATTAATTGCACTTAAGTAGAAAAAGTTAACATATTATATACTACTTTGTGCTAATAAGTGGAAACAGGTTATTCACTGAGTAATATCACTGTTGTTTGGGTGGCATCTAACAGGTTCTCAATAAAGAATGGTTGAATAAATAACTGCATAGTGTAGGGGATTTCTTATAAGATTAGTTATAGAAAAGTAAGTAAATCCAAGAAATTTGTAATACACTGGCAAAACATTCAACTTATTTAAAAATTTATTTTCAGGTACTCCAATCTATTGACTATTTCAGCCCTATATGGTAAATTTTCTTTGTTCTCAGCTACCAAAAACTACAAGAGGAAAATAAGACTCATACTCTAAAGTCCACTCTAAGCCTAAGAATTAACTCACAAAATAAGAAAATAATTTGTATACTGAGACCAAGTGTCCCAAGATCATTTTTCTCTGGTCCTATGGGTAGTTTAACTTTAAACACTATTCTGAACTTCAAATACTGTCAGTGGCAGAATTGATATGTATATTACCTTCTCCATCCTGCTTACAGGACTCCCAGCCTTAAGCACTGTTACTCTAAGACACAGCTATTCTGCTTGGGTATTCAGTTTCACAGCTGTCCTTAAAACAGTACATTAAACAATGCCTTAAAACATGATACTTAAATAATATCAAGCCTATACTGGGAAGATGCATTCTCAGATCATATTAAAAAGGCATCCTCTGATGTCAAATGGAGCCCTAAGGAAGCACTGGGTTCAGCTAATTATGGGGCTGGCATCCATGTGAAGAGAGGCTGGGCAGTTAACCAGCCACTCAGCTGTGAGCACTGTCATCTTCATTACCACAAACTTGTGTTTTAGTCTCCCTGGTGGCAAGATAGAATCAATAATAATGAGTTCAGTGTTAGAATTATTCATGATAAAGAAAAAAAAACAGTCTACCAAGTGCTTTGAGCTCCTGGGAAACTGTGTAAACACAGTTTATCATTTGTGTTCTGAGACCTTGTCCTTGTTGGAATCATGTGGTCCCTAGTGCCATGTTGCCTGTGCATTCTTTCCACATGGCCAGCATTTTCTGTTTGATGTTTGGACATGGCAGTCCAAGGTTTCACAATTTCCAGCCAAAACTTATTTTTTTTTTATTTAAAAGAAAATTTTCCTATGCCCATAATCACACATTTTTCCTCCCCCCCCCCCCAAAAAAAGCAAAGTTCTTGCTTGTGGTTTCAAGACTAGTTGTTAATTTGGAAGGCAGAAGATAAGTTCCAGACATGGTGGGTTTTTTTGGGTGGCATTTATCACTGCTCTGGGTTCAGTTTCCATTACCATCAAAATGAGGATGACAGACCACACAATCTTTGAGCACATTCTCCAAATGTAGCCTATGGGCAAGAACATCTGTGTCATAAATACGGAGGGGACTAAGTGAGAATGGAGTAGGTACAATCCCAGGCCTTGCTAAGCAGAAGTATTTACTTTGAGATATTTTTAATCAGCACCCCGGTAATAATGGCCCATGATAAAGTTTGAGAACCGGAGCTCCAAGATCAGCAATTGATGACCCCTTGGTTTCCATGGCTTTCAAGAAGAGATTCAAGTTTTTCTTCATTCTTCTTAACTAATGGCTCTGCAGAAGACACCCTTACTGGGACCAACTCAGCCTTACATAAAACAATTTGTCTCAGTAAATGTGGGGAGAGCCATGGTGAGCTTCCCTCGGCAGTCCAGGGTGGCACAGGGGAAAGAGGCATCTACACTGTTAGGTATCATGCCATCTACCAAACTTTAATCTTGAAGAAAGAAATGCCTGAGCATTTCTCTGTATATCCTGGAACAGCTTTTCCCAGATGCTAACTACAATAAATATGAGAACGCATGGTCTCAGAGGAATTGAAACCCCACCAACTAGAAGTTAGTTAATTATCATGTATGTTCTTGTACTCTGTGGGAGATTACAGAAGCATATCTGATGCCAAGTCAATACAAAAGTTTTTATTAAAGTCTTGTTCTAAAAACCATCTACTTATTTATTTATTTATTTATTTTACTTTTTACCTTTAGGTAAAGAATTTCCAAAAATGTCTTTTCTTTTTGTCCTAAAAGAAGAATGAGCCTTTAAAATACTCTTGATTCTATCCATGATATATAATAATAAGGATGAAATGCTGGAACATCAATTTCAACTCTATTACATGGTTTGGTCAAAAGCCTCATTCAGTAGGATGGGACAGAAAAGCTTTCATTATATTTGACACAGCATCTTCTTACCCTTAAAAATCTCACTCACATCTGTAAACAATGGGGTTTTACGTTCAAGAACAGTATTAGGAATATGAGCTTTATCATACCACGGACCATATGATATATATCACTTAAGCTGTATAAATACATTACAGAAAGTTCCATATTAATTTTTTTACAATCATCTTTAAACACATAGGAATTCTTACCATTTTCCTGTCTTGTGACAGAAATGTTTCCTATCTCATGAAGAACAGAAAAGAAAAAGGGCTACATGGCACATTCAGCCAGATAAAAAGTCAATGGAAGGTAACTCCAGAAGAGCAGTATTAAGGGGTTCCTTTGTAGTGATGGAACAATTCTGTATCTTGGTTGTGGTAGTGGGTACATGAGTCTAGTCATGGGATAACATTTCTAGAACTACATGCATGGGTGCGCACACACACACACACACACACACACATACACACTGAGTACTTAGAGAAACTGGTGAAATATCAGTAAGATTCAGAGTTTAAGTAATTGGACTATGTCAACATCAATTTCCTGGCTTTGATAATAAACTAATTATGTTTATATGTTACTTAGGGCAAAGTAGCTGAGTGAATACCATGTAGAACCTCTCTGTATTACCTTTTGCAACTACTTGAGGGTCTATAACTAGTTTAAAATAAAAAGTTAACAGAATGGTTAAGAGCTCAGCCCATTGTTTATTCCTCTTCAAATACTTTGACGGCTGAGGCTGTACCCACACACGCTATCTGGACAAAATATATAATTTACTTAATTTGAAAAATTCAATAGCGATCAGGGTCAGCTTCACTACCATCACCCTCTAAAACTGATGCTAAATTCTGCAGAATGTAAGCAACCCAAAAGTGAAATTTCAGCAGGTGTTTTAGTTAACTTATAAACACAGATTTCTCAGACTTTGAAAAACTGTCCAGAGATTTACTGCAAAGATCTGGGCCAACTGGCCACTTGAAGAAACTGCCTGTCTTTAACAGACCTGCTTTGTCTCCTCTCACCTCTTCATTTGATAAAAACAATCCAATTCTTCATGGAAGTTCCTGTTTTTGTCCAGATATTCAATATTGGCCAGCCTTCATTGATGGCCTCAAGGATTTGAGATGGATTTCTTGTAAATTTCTCCTTTTAGACTCCAAAGAGCTTGAGGGACACATGCCTGCTCTCTTTGTTCTCTTCTGAAATGAGCATAAAGGAAGTGACTGAGTTGTAATTTCTCAGTTGCACTTTGGGACACTTCTGGAACTGCAGCTTTACACTCTACCAATGGAACTGAATAAAACCAGGACTGGTAATATGGAAGTATGTTTGTGGAGGTGGAGGAAGGCAAAGGAGGTGAATATGTACAGAAAAGGAATAGAGATAAGCTGGGGCGGGGGGGAATCCTGTATATTAAGAAAAGAAGATCTATCATCCATCCCAATCTCAGTTTCTTCATCTATAAAGGGGAGCTTTAACTGGAAAGTCCAATACAATAATATTCTATAATTTGAACCAGTCTAATAAATTAAGCAAATATCCTAGAAGCAGAAAGAATCAATTCTCCAAATGCAGCTGATTCTGCAGATTGAACATTAACATTTTCTTGTATTTTATCTTAGAGAATTTAAATACAGGAAGCAAGGAGAGATTGCAGAAATAACTTTCTCCCTGATTCTATTAATAATTAAACTGTAGTCATCAGATCAAGTATGATTCTATTCTTGTCCACAGTCTACAGTCTGTTTCCTAGAGCTTCTGAGTTGAGAACTGGAATAGAGAGAAACAGTCTGCTGCCCTTGGTCCTTCCTTATGCACAACCCACAATGGGAATTGAAAAAAGAAACATAAAAACCATACTGCAGGCTCCAAAATTACCTTGTGCTGAGGGAAAGAATGTTTTCCTATCTAAGGCTTCTTTTGCCCTGCAGGATTTATTGCCTGTTGAGGCCTCCGTATCACCCCAGTTCATATAAACAGGAAACACAATTCCAAGTAAAAAAGAAAAGAGAAGGCTGGAGCCCACCAAGCACTATAGGTACATTGTATGATGAAAAATTAGCATATTGCTAAATTTCCTCCCCCAAACATAATGTGATTCTAGAGCTTGAGATTGTATATAGTTGATGCAAATCAGGTGCCTCAAAGTCCCAGATGGGAAGTTCATAAGTGCAAAGTTAAAGGGGTGGGGATGCCCTGTTAAAGGCACTAGACACAAGATTTCTGTCTGCCTGGATCACATCCTCTCATGATAGGTACACCCTGCAAATACTGAAGGGCTAGGGAACTGGAGGTATCATTGGACACAAGCCAAATACATTAGGAAGTGAGAAATTCAAAAGAATTTAATGAAGCAGTAAACTGTGATATTGCTAGCAGTTATACAGTACTGGTGCAGAAAGTTAAGCTGAAACTTCCATAGAGAACAATATATAAAATCATGAAGACTTATGGTTAAATACGACATTCCATCCCTCTATATATAACATTAAAAATAAGTGAAGATGGGGCGCCTGGGTGGCTCAGAGGGTTAAGCCTCTGCCTTCAGCTCAGGTCATGATCTCAGGGTCCTGGGATCGAGGTCTGCATCAGGCTCTCTGCTCGGCAGGGAGCCTGCTTCCTCCTCTCTCTCTGCCTACCTCTCTGCCTACTTGTGATTTCTCTCTGTCAAATAAATAAATAAAATCTTAAAAAAAATAAGTGAAGATGCTATAAAACAGGTGGTAATAACCTGTACATCTCATGTACCCTATTAGGAATTTTTAACTTAATCCTAAAAGGTAGAGAAGACACAGAAGGATTTTGAGAATGAGTATAATGTGTTCGGATTTCCCTTTAAGAAAAACCACACTGCTAGTTATATGACAGATGAATTTAAGTTACAATAAGACCAGTTAAGAACCTGTTGCAGGATATATACAGAGCTTATACAACTCAACACTAACCCCACAAATAATCCAATTAAAAAATGGGCAGAGAAAAGACAAAAAAATGGGCAGAAGACATGAAGAGACATTTTTCCAAAGAAGACATCCAGATAGCCAAAAGACATGAAAAGATGTTCAATGTAACTCATCATCAGGGAAATGTAAATTAAAACTACAATGAGATACCATCTCATATCTGTCAGAATAGGTAAACAACACAAGAAACAAGTATTGGTGAGGATGTGGTGTGGTCCACCAGAATTCAGAATGATGAGCAAAAGTGTGACTCATATGCAGGATCTGAGTCAAGAAATGGATGGTCACAAGGGCAAAGACCTCCAAAGGGAAGCACTTTCACACAAAACTGTGTACTGACCCAGAAGTAGAAATAGGAATTCAGAGAAACACAATCCAATCCTGATTTGACAGCATGTGGCATGTAAAAGAATGGGCAACTTCACAGGTTCAAGCGGATCAAATAAATAGTGCTACTTTCCAAGACCAGTCAGGTTTCCATCATGCAAATATACTGGAAGAAACTTCAGGGAAGACAGTATTGGGAAGACGGGTGAAAGAAAGGTTGGCAGGAAGGGCACGTAGGAAATGCAGCAGAAAAAAAGGATAAGAAGAAGAAAGCACAAGGCCATATGAGGCATAGTGAGAAGATAGATTCCTAGAGATGCTGGTGTTTTGGGAAATGGCCAAGATTAATATTTTGAGACATTTTGTGAATCATTTTTTTAAGTTTTTATTTAAATTCCAGTTAGTTAACATACATTGTAATATTAGTTTCAGGTATACAGTATAATCATTCCATAGGAGTGGCCAAGATTCATTTAAATGCAAATGGATTTCTGGTTGGTCAGTGGTTTGCAGTGACTGCTAAGGCTTAGGGAGGGAACCTATCTACTGTGCTCTGGTTCAGTTGGTGGCCAGGTGGGTAAAAAGTATTGAGAAATATTGTGAAAATTGAGTTTTGGGGGGAAGAAGTTGAGGGGAATTGCCATAAGAGGGCTGCTAAAGGAAAGTCAGGACAAAAAGGGGGTTAGGGTGAAGGTGGGGGATGGAGTTTTCTAACTACCTTTAAGTTTCCATTGTAATCAGTATTGAAGAGCATGAACATTTCTCATACCTCAACTATTCAGTTTTCTTTTCTATGGATAATAGGACTTATATGACTTATATGAAATCATTTTTCTTTCCATTGGCTGCCAGGAAGCTCAAAAACAAAAGTTTAGCTTGTCACTGCAAGACTTTAAAGCATATGTTTGGAGTAGTAACCATGTCCCAGGTTTCACATTATTCTTACTAATCTTCTTCCTTCCTCTCACCAATGTTTGCGACTAATTTTATTTCTTTTAGGCTTCTTTTTAAAAGATGTCAACACCATGTCTAAAAGGGAGAGTAGGTGTAAATAACAAACATAACGGTCTGTGATTATTTCAAACCTTGGACAAGGCACATAATTAAATATTAAGATAATACACCCCTCTGAGAAAGCATTTATTCTCATTTAACTTTTAAGAATATCAATGATTCTGCAAGTCACATTTGCTGCAAAGTAACATCTTGTAGTACACTAATTCTGATATTCAGATTGCATAGGCAGTGCTCAGCTTCCAAACTCCCATGATGGAATTCATCATTCCAGTGACCATTACTTTAAGTGTCCAAACCCAGGAACTTTTGAGAGTAATAAGAAACACCACTAACAATTATACCAGGATGATAAGTATATACTGAGACATATGATCACCCTTCACATTTATCAGTTTTTAAATACAGGCTTACGTTCCAAATTGCCCTTGTTCTTTAAGGAAAATCCTCAGCTCTGTGAGATTACTCTTGCCATTTTCTATATAAAAACAGCTTTGTGTAAGAATCTGTTCAGTTCCCATGCTATCTGGAATGTCCACAGGGCTCTTCTGACTTCCGACAAGGGATTATAAAGCTACTAGTTGTGATGCCTAGGAGCTCTCCTGCCAGTACATCAAACAACTGGAAAGCTCATTATGCTCATGGTGAAACCACCCAGAAGGATGGAAATGGAGGAAAGTGAATGAATGTAGACAGCTATTCTGTTACCTTTCCTATACCAGTGAAATTGATTTCACTTGATTATACCTATTCAATATGAAAATTGTGTTTTTGAAATGCAGTGTAAAATTCACATGTACCCTGTGGATGAAATAGGACTGAAATCATTTCTGTTGAATTATGGCTCCACCTGAGCTATCAGAAAATGATATTCATGGCCGTTTCGGCAGACAGGTTTAAAAAAATATAAGTTATTAAAAGGATCCTTGTCTTTTTGTTTTTGTTTTTAACACCAGATAGTTGTAAACCCACTTCCACACCTTTGATCACCCTTTAATCCCATGCCTGGCTTCAGAAAGAAAAGATATAGGGTGTCAGAAAGAAAAATATAGGGTACAGACTCAACCAAATGGGAATGAGGAACAAAATAAATTCTGATAAAAATACAGACCGACAAGTTGCTCATCCTCAAGTGAAACCCCCAAGACTATCTACA